>DWMZ01001292.1:0-16939 GCA_018249855.1 Eueides tales michaeli
TCTTATATACATATATTTAAACGAATAAAAATTTGATCGCAGCGGGATTTGAACACGCCTCTCTTGGAAACGCTCCAAACGGTTTTACCACTGAGTCTGGAACATGAACGTATAGCTTAGTGGTCATGCGCTTGGACGGTTTCCAAGAAGGGCCGGTTCAAATTTTTATACGTTTTCTAAATAACTATTTTTCTTTACTAAGTGTAGTAAATTAATAAATTTGAAAATAATAAAGCTATTGAAATTACTTTTTTTTCTTTGGGCAGCTAGTGTTAAGACATTACGTTCCGATCCTCACTCTCCGCCGGACTGGAGTCATTGTGTGTTAAGTGGCGGAGTTCAACATCGCCCTTTGCCTTGTTACCAGAGCCAATAAGTGTAAATATTAAATATTTCCTCTCCTAGAATGTGTGTGGTGGTAGTCAAAACCACAACCTGTCACACTTACAGTCGCATGTTTGTACTCCTGCGCCACGACAGGCCTGTTTTTATATGAACTTTCTTGGCAATTTTAATTTTTTTTAATATAGTTTTGTGATGATTTTTCCCCTTTTTAACCCCCGACGCAAAAAGAGAGCGTTATAAATTTTACCTGTATCTGTTTGTGACATCGTATCTCCTGAATGGAAGAACTGACTTTGAATGTGGTATTTTTATCCATAGCCTTGTTCATATTAGCTATGTTTAATTTAATTCTGATTAGCAGTTTAAGAGCTAGACGTACTTTATCAATGTAAGGTAGTGATTTTTTAGTTTTTTTCTTGAGTAGGCAATAAAGCAGAGTAAACAAAGGGAAGTTAATGTTAAGGCACGTTCCCTACTTTGTCCCCCACTCTCCAATAACAGAGCGAAAAAATGGAAATAATTCATATCCCCATTGATATTCGAACCCACAACCGACACGTTTTACAGTTTAACTCTGTACCGCGATGGCCTCAATACATATTATATACTCTTTTAAGCTTACCTTATTATATTGACAGTTATGTATAGCAATAATGTTAATTAATAAAGCTCTTCGATGCATAAACAATATCTTAGCGTATTCATCGATTCGTGACGTAAACAAGCGTTTATGGATAATGTTGGAATATTTTTCAATTATTTTATATTTGCAGTTAGTAGTTTTTTTGTAGTCGTGGGTTCGATATCCGCTTAAGTGAATTAATTATACAAAATTTAAAAACGTATAAAAATTTGAACGAAGCAGGATTTGAAACCGCGCCCCTTGGAATCCTTGGAATCCTTGGTTTAAAAATTTCGACGAAGCTTGGTGAGAACGAATGGCTTAGTGGTCAGAGCGCTTGGACGGATTCCAAGAGGCGCGGGTTCAAATCCTGCTTCGTTCAAATTTTTATACGTTTTAAAATTTAGTATTTTTCTTTCCTAAGTGTGGAATAACACTTTAAAAATAGTAAAAATATTGAATTAATCATTTTTATTTGCTTGCTTTTGTAAGGAAGAAAAAGCACAGTATCTAATTCGGCCATTTAACTCGCAATATTGAAATTTGGACGGTGCGTGGGGAATGGAGTGTCTTCTCACTAGATTCCAAGTACTTGCTATTAATTGAATATTTTGTAGATTCAAAAAATGAATGTACTTCATTTACACAATGAATATAATTTATTTACAGAATGTATGAATCAACTCTAGTGGGAAATGAACCGACAACTGTCGTGCTTGACGTCTGATGGTGCGCCACTTTACCTACAACGACCTTGATCTGATAACTAAACTAGATTTTTTTTTGAGTTTTACGCGCTATGTTTTAAGACACTCAGTTCTCTATAAGGCACTTCCGTTCTCCATTTTTCACTAAATTCTGGTGACATTGTTCTCGTTTATCAAAATGAGGAAATGAAAATATAAAACAACTTATTTTTTTCACTTTCACGTTTACCTCCTTTGACCGCATCTTGATAACTTGATTTTTTTCAGCTTCACGCTGTATCCCCCAAGTGGCTGAGTAGGTAAAGGGAACTTGGGAACCTAGTATTAAGACAGTTCGTTTCGTTTTCCACTTTCGCACGCTCAACACTTTAACTTGTGTGATATATTTTTATTGACAATATTACCTGTTGTATAGAAACATGACTCGTACCATTCCATAAAAGTGATATTTATATAGTAACCTTGTCTTTTCTACATGGATCAAAATAGTTTCTTGTTTTTCTATAATAAAAGAAAGCTTGAAAAATAACTTTTCGCTATTATGGAAAGCTTTACGTTTACTGGTTCCTAAGCTTTCTTTCCTAAGTTTGGATATAATTATATAAATGTGTATATTAGTTTGTTTATTAGTCTTTTACGCCTAAATATTTCAATCGATTAAAATAATAAAAAAAAAACAAAAAATAAAATTTGAACACTGTATTTTTAAACTTTTAAAAAATATTTTCATCGGTTTTAAATTAAAAACAGGATATTTATTATCTCGGCAGATATGAAAATTGCAAAATTTCCAAAGATTTAATACCACAAATAATGGTATAAAATCTTTTTTTTAGCTTCACGCTGTTCCCGCACAAGGCAAGGTAGGCAATGGGAACCCGGGAACCTAGTGCTTAGACACTCCGTTCCTGACTGACCGCCAAATTTGAGGCATAATTATATCTTTAGATAATTTTAATTTTTATATAGATGTTAAAAAAATATTCATAAAGTTCAAGCTAATGTTGAAAATATTTCATGGAAAAATAACGAATAACGTCAAGTTGACAATTTAACAATTAATATATTTTTATCTGTATTCTAAGTTTGACATTTAAATCTAATCCAAATTTACTGTCGTGGGAACCTCAAATCGTTTTAAATGTTAATATAAGTTACCGATAGCTACACAACAGAGCTATTGTTGTTTGTTTTTTTTATTTAAAAGATACAATCGCGAAGGCCAATGGGTAATCTGGGTCTCTTAGTAGTGTGTCATAAATTATAGGTACATTTTTAGGCAAAGGTAATGTATTTTTATGCCACCGTTTTATGTTATATTTATTTTCTGTGTAAAGATGATAATATATTTTGTATTTTTACTGTTTTTAATGTATTAATCTACAATTAGGAAATAAGTATTTACTTTTCAAAACCTTAATAGTTCGAATCCCGCTACAGTCATTTTTTTTTCTATATAAGTATATGTATATTATGTCTTTGTATAGAGAGTAAGTAGAAGATATAAACGTTTGTATAATTAGAGCGTACATGGGGTTGAACCCGCGCCTCTTGGTAACCGTCCAAGCAATATTAGTATGCTGCTCTAATGCGTAGGTAGTCTTTATATACACAAAATGACTTGAATTATTGAAGTTTAATCTAAGCTTCTTAGGGGAAGTAAATCCAATGCTTTATGTAAGTATTTAACCTACAAAAACGCGTAAACAGTCAGATACTGTTCTACTGTGCCATTTGAAAACCTACTGTTTAGATATTCCGTTCAGTTCCCCACTTTCCGCCAAAATTGAGGCATTGCCTTTGGAGAAGCGGAACACAACGCCGCACTTTGCCTTGTTGCCAAAGCGAAGAAATGAAAATATTAAATATTTAATTTCCTCGAGTGGGGGTCGAATTCACAAGCTGACGCGCTTATAGTCGTACACTTGTGCCACTCTCCCACCCCTTTACCTAATAATATTCAATAAACAGTTATAATGATATATTAAATTAACATACTCATATATTTAAATCAATAATAAATAACATAATGAACATTATCTGCTTATTACATTTATTTATGTTATTTACGACACTTCCTGGAAGTTATTCGCGACAGCGCATTGAAAATGGCGCCATCTTGTGGTGAATAGAAAAATTATAATTTAACGCCATCTATCGTCAAATAGTTAGAAACAGAATTTAATAATTTTAATTAATATTATTTCTATGTTATATAATGTGTTTTGAGAATGTTATGAAATTATGTATTTAATTATTTCTTATGATAGGTTATTTCGTAGAAACACAAAAGGAACGTAATTAAAATAGATAAATATCGATATTATAACGAGTTATTTTAATCGAAATAACTCAACAGATTAAAAAGTTTACAAGCGTCATTTATATTGAAAGGCGTCAGAGATGTTGTTGCGTGAGAAAATGACTTTACCAATTATGGATATGTATTATCTAATCTAATATAATATAATGGGATTTAATTAAACAAATCGAAATAACAGCTTTAAATTAGGTTAAAGAAGAGAGATATAATGTTCAATAATGTATATTCTATATTTTCCACTAAACGGAGTGACTTAGCACCAGAGTTCCTTGCATGATACAAAAAAGGCAAGAATAAAAATTATTGTATAAGTCGTAAAATTAAATTTATTTTATTGAATTTAATTATAAGCTATAAAGTAAATACTCTCTATATTTAAAAAATACAAAAAATATTTTTTTAAGTGATAATTTACTTCGTTCTCTTATACATTTTACATCCCAAATCTATATTTACCTTATGTTTAATATTATATGGCAGCTATAGTTGGCTTAGCTAAGCAACCCAATCTCAGGAGCTACAAGTCCAATCCATAAATTAATTAAGGTTATGGATTAAATTTTACCTTTAGTTATTCCCACTTGGCCATAATATGTTATATTATATAATTAACATATACACTAGAAATATTGATATTTAGAAATATTTGAGGCCTGTCGTGGCGCAGTGGCACAAGTGTGTGACTGTAACCGACGGGTTGTGGGTTCGATCCCACCCGAAGAATATATACATATTTCATTATTTATTATTTTAAATTAAAATATTTAATGTTTTCATTTCTTTTGTTCTGGCAACGAGGCAAAACGCGGCGTTGAGTTCCGCCACTTAACACGCAATGCATCAAATTCGCTGAAAGTGGGGAACGGTAGTGGAACGGAGTGTCTTAACACTAGGTTCCCACGTTCCCTCTGCCTACCCTGCGAAATGTGGAATACAGTATGAAGATGGAAATTTTGAAATTTAATATTACACTTTAATATTATTCGTATAGTAACAGTTTATAGCAAAACAAAATATGAAAAATTTGGAGCTTTCTTCTCTTCAAGTACACAATAAACATTTTTCTCTTCTTATCGTGATTTATACAGCCCCATATAAATCACATTAATAAAGAAAAAATATAAAAAATTAAGTACAAACAGTCAAAAGAAGTTATCTAACCGTTATCATATCGCCATAACGAAAATACATTGTAAGTAACAAGCTTATGGTTTGTTTTAAATGTTCTTGTCCATATATTTCTAAGAAATCAATTAAAATTGATAGCTTTAAGCGCTGAATAGTGCAGCGTCGATTTCCGGAAAGCGCTAATTTTTGTATCGGTGTACATAAATTTGAAACGTTAGAAAATTTATTTCAATTTATTTTTTATAAATAAAAAAATAAGCTTAAAATATCACTAACACTTATTATTAGTTGAAAATTAATTTTATTTAGTATTTATGATTTCTATAATTTATAGAAAGTTTTAATTAATCTATGATAACAATATTTCTAATAAGAAAATGCTATAATAAGCAATAATGTGAAAAAACACAAAAAAGAACATATTTTCCATTTTTTCTTAAATATATAATAAAAAATGGAATCCAAAAATTATTTACAAAGGAATTATATTCATTTCATTACTCTAACAGACAAAACGCAGCGTCGAAACCCGCAACTCTACATACAGTCTTCAAAATTGAGTGAAAAGTAATTTACGGAGTGTCTCGACACTAAACACGCTTCCGCTTTTCACGCTGCATCCTGCACCCGCGGAATGCAGCGTGAAAAGCGTGAAGCATATATTGTACGTACATTATACAATTATATACAGTACATATTAATTTCGTAGTTTAGACCGCATCAGTCGCTCCACTCGAGCTCAGTGTCGATTCAAACGGCGTAGGGTTCATACGTTAATTTAGTTTGAAAACACGAGTAACACACGAAATATATTATAAAAAACTTTTATTTTTCAAACATTTTCCCTATAAAAATTATATTCGTGTGTAAATTTGTTTTGTTTTATTGGAATTTTGTGGATTTTTTTGTTTTTGTTTTATTGGTGTTGGTTATTTTTTTAGTTTTTGTTTTTTGTGTTTTTTTTCTGTATTTTTTTTCGTTTATTCGAAATGTTTTCGAGTGAAGTGGCTGTGTAGCCGCTTGTGAAATAATATTTTCGGTAAGTAATATAATTTATTATTTTAATTATATATATAGATTTAAATATGTGAAAAAAAATAATATTCTTTTTTAAATTTGATAATATTTCGGTAAACTAGTTTTTTAATTTGATTTAAGAAAAAACCAATTTCAATTTTTATTACAAAATTCGAGAGAAATTTATATATTTTATTTTCATATAAACATAGTCCAATTCATCGGCGTTATTACAAATAATGTATATATTTTATTAGAACATTTTCGAACATAAAAAAAAGGTAAACTATATTCAAATAAATATATAATTCATAAAAAGTTAAAATTCACATTAAAAATTAAAAAAAATGCAAAAAAATAAATAATAATATTTGATCACTGTAATTAATAATTAATTTAAATTAATATTTTTTTATTATTGTCAAAAAATAAATTAAACTTAAAATAACAACAGAAACATAGTAACTTAATACTATAATTTCATAGTAATGTACAAAAAAACACAGGCACAGTGATAAAAAAGCACAGGAAACTACACAACTTAGAACGATGAAAGTTGTCATATAATTTAAAAAAGGCCAAAGTCAGGAAAAAGATATATATTTTTAATATTATTTTTAGATTTTACATGCAACCATTTTTATTACTCTATTTAAACACCATTGTAATCTTAATTAAAAACACAAAGAAGATTTTCTTCTCATCAGAATTTACATATCTCAATTATTTTCGTGGCCTAATATTTTCAGTAAAAACTATATATATATATATATACAATGAAAATTTTAAAATACTAAATTTAAAAACGTATAAAAATTTGGACGAAGCAGGATTTGAACCTGCGCCTCTTGAAAACCGTTCAAGCGCTCTGACCACTAAGCCATCCGTCCAACTTAGTGGTCAGAGCGCTTGAACGGTTTTCAAGAGGCGCAGGTTCAAATCCTGCTTCGTCCAAATTTTTATACGTTTTTAAATTTAGTATTTTTCTTTCCTAAGTGTGGAATAACACTTTAAAAATAGTGAAAATTTTAAATTTTAGGTAAATTAATAAACATTATGTTTTATTTATTAACTTATTTAATAAAACAAACACAATGTCAAGGAAAGATTGCCAAAACAGAATCGTGAAAACTGCATTTTAATCTAGTCAGCCGTTCCTGAGATTAGCGCGTACAAGCGCACAAACATACTGAAATTACTATTAATGTACTACAATATTTTGGGCCATATCATATATTAATAATCCTCCGCTATAAGAGCTTTTTTTATATATCTTTCATGTAAAGATAGAGATCAGTTAAAAATATATAAATTGTGAACTTATATATAAATATATAAATATATAAATTGTGAACTATGTCATTATAATAGAGGTATAGATAGATCACGATGGCATAGTGGTATGACTATAAGCAACGGTTGTGGGTTCGATTATTTCTGAGAAGACTGAACTATATTAATTTCCTTTCACCGGCAATAAGATAAGCCGCGGAGTTGAATTCCGCTACAACGTTACGTCACATATTTTTACTATTTTTAAAGTGTTATTCCACACTTAGGAAAGAAAAATACTAAATTTAAAAACGTATAAAAATTTGGACGAAGCAGGATTTGAACCTGCACCTCTTGAAAACCGTTCAGAGACGCTAGCAACATAAATAAGTTCTAACAAGCGTATAAAAACTTCGACGAAGCTTGGTGAGGACGGATGGCTTAGTGGTCAGAGCGCTTGAACGGTTTTCAAGAGGCGCAGGTTCAAATCCTGCTTCGTCCAAATTTTTATACGTTTTTAAATTTAGTATGTTACGTGACATGTCTCAAAAATTGGATTAAGAGTGGACAGAGTGTTCAACGTTACTCTTCTTTCCTCTGCCTACCTTGCTTTATCTATCTATACTTATAGTAAATCTGTAACTGATCACTGTCTGAGTGATAAATGAAAGAGACATTTATCAATGTTGTTTGGCCCAAAATAGTAATTGTCAAAATTTTTGTCTGTCAGTCTGTACGTTTGTACGCGCGTATCTATAGTAATTCAAGCGGACGAAGCCGCGGGTGGATTGTTAGTATTAAATAATTCGATTGCGTCAAAGCAAGCTATTTACCTATTTTATTTACTGAGATATGTAATGTTTGTTTAAATTAATCCATTAATAAAGATTAAGTCTAATTAAGAAATAAACAGGGCGAGTTGAATCTTGAATATTATTATGAAATCTTATATTAAATATTATTAAGTAACGTACATAGTACAGACCATTGTGACGTAGTTCCAATGTGATTAATTTCAAAGGATGATTGCGGCCTGTCGTGGCGCAGCGGCACAAACGTGTGACTGTAACCGATAGGTTCTGGGTTCGATCCCCAGTCGAGGAAATGAAACATTTAATATTTTCAATTTAAATATTTAATCTTTCATTTCGTCGCTCTGGCTTCCGCCACTCAACACGCACTGCCTCAAATTAAGTAGAAAGTGGGGAACGGAAGTGGAACGGAGTGTCTTAACACTGGGTTCCCGGGTTCCCTCTGCCTACCCTGCCTCGTGCGGGATAGATACAGCGGAAGCTAAAAAAAAAGAATGCGGATTCAAATTCGTGTTGAGATATTTTTTTTATAAAACTATCTTTGAGCTGAGTTTATTTATTTGCCTTCTTCGCCAAATTTAGTACAAAAAAGTTTTTTTCTATTTCAACTTGAAATTCCTGAGGTAAGCGCCTTCAGCCAGACAAACTTTTCACATTTATTATATTAATAATATAATAGTAAAAGAAGTTGCGCGGCGTTGAGTTCCGCCACTAAACACGCAACGCCTCAAATTGGGCGAAAATTGGGGAGCGGAACGGTGATGTAACACTAGGTTCCCAAGTTCCCTTTGTCTACCCTGCCATGTACGGGAAAAATCGTGAAGCTAAAAAAAAAGAAAAGAAAAAAACGAAGTTGGTATCTTATATTCATATCTTCAACACATTCAAAGAGAAAGTAATATGAAATTCTTTGTGTGAATAAGAATTACCCCATACAGGATTTGAATTCAACACCAACGCAATACTGTGGAAAGTGCTAATTAGTCATTTCACGAAATCCTTGTTCATCATCGATTTCAGAATTGAACCTGCAATGTGCGTCATACAAGGCTATAATACAGTTTTCATATTTTATATAATCAGGCCAGAGTCGGCAAAGAAAATAATAAGACCCTTAATTGCATCCTATGTGGCGGAACTGAACGCCGCGTATTTGATTTCTGTTTTCGGCCCCTCACGCTGTATCCACCATATGGCTGTGTAGGTAGAGGGAACCTAGGAACCTAGAAGACACTCCGTTTCGTCCCCCACTTTCCGCCGGATATACTTTTATATGCTTTGCAGTAAAAGTGACACGTTTTTTTACTGCAGTAGAGTTAGTTAAGTATTGAAGCTTTAAGCTTACGTCATAACTTTTAAATTCAAACTTATTACGTTTTATACTGTTTTTATTATAATACTAACGACTCCCTTGCGGCTTCACCCATACGAAGTGAATAATTGTTATTTTAGTATACTTTCATTTGCTAGTAATAATATCATTTTAAAAAAGTCTATAATATAGGTACATATTATATTGAAAAGTAAACAAAGAAAAATAAAATTGTGAAAGTTTCTATGAAATCGGTTAAGCCGTTTTTGAAATTTACATAAACAAACGCATAGACAAGTAGATCAAAATTATATATTTTATACTACAAATAATATTTTTTCGCATATATCTTCAATGTACAGACACTGATCCGTTACAATGTTATTATAAGTATAAGTATCAAAATGTATAAAAAAATTATAGTTAATCACTAGGCGGTGGTTGTTATTTCGATTCCCACTTGAGAAAACGAATATTTTTTTGTATGTCATAGCGAAGACGTCAGTATAGAAAATAAAACGCGGCATAAGTACCGTCACGCAAATCACAATGTTTCGAAAATTTGGCAATGCGTTTGCCCAGACCTGAACCTGTGCCCAGGTTCCTTCTGCCTAACGTGTTTCATGCGAAATACAGCTTGAAGCGATAAAGAACATATTGATTTTATACATACATACATACATACATACAAAAGGCTTTGTCAATATACATATATTTTATATATAAAAAAAATATATAGAAAAATGTGTAGGCGTAACACAGTTAGACATAATTATGGTGTTAACCTGCATTTAAACGGAACAGGTCGTTGACAGTGCAAGTGTATTATTAGAAATAGCCTCGGAATTCAATAGAACACCTATAATTTATATTATAACTTAGGTTGATATATGTAGAGACTTTTAATATATGTATATAATGTATAAATGTAATATTTGATTCTCAATGCAAGTATTTATGTATATATGTATGTATATTAGTAAGCGTGTGACTGTAAACGCGACAGGTTGTGGATTCGATCCCCACAAGAGGAAATGGAATAATTAATGTCTCCCCTCTGGTAACAAACTAAAGCGCGGTGTCGAATTCCTCCACTCAAGTGGAGAACGCAACAGAGTGTCTTAACACTAAGTTCCCAAATTGCCTCTGACTATCCTGCTTTGTGCGGGATACAGCGTGAAGCTAAAAAAACTATTAAAATTGACTTTTCTATGACGATATTTATTATTTGTTCTTTAAAACTTCTTAAACCGGGTTTTCATTATCTAAAGCGTTAGACAAATAAGCATTACTTTTATCAAAGGAGGACTTTTACATACAATGTTCTGTTTACATATGATTTTTTTTAGTTGTTTAGCCTAAAAGATTGTGTTTGGTATATTTAATGACAACGCGAAGGTTGCAGGTTCGATTTTGACTAATGATTTTTTTTTCAGTCTAAAGTAGTGCAGGGGCGCAAGCGTGTGCCTGTAAAGGACAGGTTATAGATTCGATCCCAAATTGAAGAGGTCAAATATTTAATATTTTGAAATTAAATATTTAGGCCGAGGCTGAGGCCTGTCGTGACGCAGCGGCACAAGCGTGTGGCTGTTCAACCGACAGGTTCTGGGTACGATCCCCAGTCGAGGAAATGAAATATTTAATAATTTTCAATTTAAATATTTAATGTTTCATTTCTTCGCTCGGGTAATAAGGCAAAGCGCGGCGCTGAGTTCCGCCAACTCAACACGCCTGGAAGTGGAACGGAGTGTCTTAACACTAGGTTCCCGGGTTCCCTCTGCCTATCCGGCTATATGCGGGATACAGCGTGAAACTAAAAAAAAATATATAAATATATCTATAAATACTATAAAGTTAAAACAAAAAATATTGTTCAATGAACAAAATAATTAACCTTTACATTAACTAGGAGAACGGGGATTCTATTTTTGTATTTTTTTTATTGAAGTGAACTGAGTTTTTTTTAGACTTCGTCACCTAATTATAGTAACTAGTTATGATTCTCAAGAAAAATATATAATAATCTGGTATTTATCTAGACGGGGTAGGTTTTCACTGTCTATCCCGTATATTTACGTGATACAGCGTGAAATCATAAAAAATATCTTCGAATAATAATATATAAAACAAAAAATTAAGTACTATTTCTCTTCACGCTCACTCATTCACGCAGCTTCACGCTGTATCCCGCAATCGGCAGGAAAGCCAGAGAACTTGTGAACCCAGTGCTAAGAAACATCGTTCCGTTAAAAAATAGAATTAATGTATTAAAAATTTAATTTGAAAATATTAAATATTTAATTTCCTCAAGTGGGGATTGAACCCACAATCTATTGCGTTTACAGCCACATGCTTGTGCCACTGCGCCACTACAGGCCCCAATAGTTTATCACTAAGCTCTATCCATACTAATATTGCAACTTTGCCCGTTGGTCTGTGATCACGGCCAAATCGCTGAATCAATTGTGATGAAATTTCATATAGAGATACTTTGGCATCTTAGAATGAACATATGCTACTTCTCTCCCCACTCATTTTTTTTTAAGATTTTTCAATAATTTCCTCATACGTTTATAGAATAACAAATAATTTTATCTTGTAATTGTATTTTTTATATACTATATGTTATGCTATGTTATACAATGTTTACATATGTACAGCCTTGACCTTGCGGAATCAAAGACTATCGACTGATGTGATAAACGTTATGTTTTCGCAGTGTAGCGCGAATTATGTTCACCTATATTTTGACTGCACATGAACTTAAATTATTAATAATTTTTGGCATTTTTGGCTTTTAGGCCTTTTTTGAGATCAGCGCTAGAAGCCAGAGTTATGGGTTCGATTCCTACTCGGGGAGGTTTTTTGTTTCTTCTTTATGATGGATAACAAGGCAAAGCATGGTGTTGACTTACGGCATTTAGCACACAATGACTAAAATTCGGCGAAAAGTGTGAACGTGCTTACGTTCACACTTTTCGGGAATGGGAACAGTATCTAGACATTAGGTTCCCAGGTTCCCTATGTATATCTCGCTATGTGCGGGTTAAAACCACGCTATAGCGTGGAGCTACAGAAACAGATTTTCATCTGACAACGTTAACTCATAAGTTTTTCCGCAGTTAAAATCGACAACCATGGCATTGTATTCCGATATTAATACAAATACATTTTCTTCAGGCTGTATTCGACATTAAGCAGAGTATTTATACACTTCATAGTGTTTCATAGTGATAAAACGCGTTCCTTTTCTCCGTCCAATCTCTGATATGGAGAATGAGCGGTACTCAACGCTGTTCCTTGTCTTGTTTCCAAGAAAAGGAAAATAATTATTTCCCTTGAGAAGGAATCGAAGCCGTAACATTCACGTTCACAGTCAGACACTGTGCCACTTAACCATGATGACTTATTTCTAATTTGTGACAAATTAATAACGGTATTACGTTATATTTTTATGAATTCAAGGAGACACTCTCGCTATTTTGTTCAAAGTATTTTTTTCTCTCTATTTTGTTAAAAGTATTCTCTCTATTTTGTTCAAAGTATTTTTTAAACTTATATTTTTTTAATATAAGATGGATTTGTATCTACGATCTTTCTGAAGTATTCTAATAAGAAAATCACTTCTAGTATATAATATTCACATTAAAGTCATATTTAATGGTATTTTGTGACATTTACAACATATTATATCTTTTTTGTCGTAAACATTTATGTCTTAATCAACAGACATACAAATTATTTTATTTATATCTATGTAATGTTAATATAATATTATAAAGTGGAAAATGTTTGGAGGAAAGCGTTAATCTCAGAAAATATTTGGTGCCAATTGAAAAATCTTTTTTTTGTAGAATAATCTCCTATAGAAGAAGGCTTTAGGGTATTATTTAAACCTCCGATGGTTGAATCAGCTCCTCAGGTGGCATTGCCTGCTTGATCTGAACGAATATTTATTTAAATTTCTATAAGTGGTGTAAGCGAAGATGGAAGAGGAAAATAAAACGCAGTTTTCCACGTGTAATTTATTGCTGGGGAAAATCCTGGATAAAATGTATTGTTTTGATGGCTCCATAGCCTTTCTCCTATAGAAAAAGTCTCATAAAATCGTTTTAACTGGTTATTTAGATCATTCCAGACAAACTGAAAAAAAGACAATCAAAAAGTGTGTATTTAAAAGTCTTTGCTTATGTCTTTGTGTAAATAACTGTAGGCACTTTAAAAAACATAGTTATTTCGAAATCACAGATAGACATTTTAATTTTATTAATATCACGTTAATTTAGAAAAAAAATATAAGAGATTTTAGTAAGACCATTTCAAGTAAGACACTAACCTTATTATGTTCAAAATGTAAAATTTCAGCGTTCAACGCCGCGTCATGTACCAAACGGGCAAAGCCACAGGCAAAGGCTAGTATAAATATAAAACCATGAGGACGGAAGTTATAACATTTTTATGGGGCTTCGTTTTTATAAAACGGTAATAATATGTTAGTAAGGAAATGTTATTACGAAATTCCCATTGTGAACGCTATGCGTAGGATTTATAGATTTTTAGTGGTTCAAGTTTAGTTGTTCTTAGTCGTTTTCTTTAAATACATTACGAGTTTAAAATTCGAGTTGGCAAGGTATGTAGTGATTTATTACTACTTTTTCCTTTTTTTGGATTTTTTTTTTCGCGTTTCGAATATATGACAGTTATTCTGAAATTTCTTTCAAAATTATTGATATGTTTTTTCTATATTGTGCGTAAGTACACTATTTAAAAATTGTAATTTATTAATTTAATTATTAATTTTTGATAGTTTATTAAGCATTTTAATTTAATATTTTAAATATTACTATTAAATACCGCAGGAGCCGTTCTCCACTTTTCTCGCATTTTTTCTGAAATTCTATATGTTGAGAAGAAATTTCAACGCCGCATCTTGTCTTTGTATTGAAAATTGAATCCACAACTATCTTATTCACAGTCATTAAAAGTTTTATTACTCCACCATGACGATCTCAAACAAAGAACAAAGTACTAAGTGTGGAATAACACTTTAAAAATAGTAAAAAGAACAAAGTGTTGAATATTTAACCCAATTTCGCACTTGTAAAAATTAAAATTACCCCATTCAATAATATTTGGTGTCCAGTTACATACTTTACAGTCGCTCAGTCTAATCAGTTAATTAATGGTAATTAGCATACTTCTGCGGTCCAGTTATAGAATGCTGTAGTATAAAAATGTTTTGAGATATTGTTTTGTAGCCTAAGAGCTTCGTTTTCGTTCGGACATAGTACGTGGAGGGAACATGGGAACCTAGTATTAAGATACTACGTCTTCATTGAGAACTTTCGTTACTCACTTTCCACCAACTTTAAGACATTGTGTGTTAAATGGCGGAGTTTAACGCCACGCTTTGCCTTACTAATCAGTTTGAAGAAATGTAAATAAAAATAATATGTCGTTTCCGCGATCGGGAATCAAACCTACAATCTTTCACGTTTACAATCGCACGCTTGAACCCTTGTCCTTCAACCACGACCCTAAAAGACCAATATATCTTATTTATAAATGTTTACGGACGGTTTTTAAAAAGGTGCTGATTCGAATCCCGTTTACAGTTTTTACGTCAGAATATTCAGCGGCATCTTTATACTATCTGCTTAAAATGCAAACCTTAAGAAAACGAAACTAAAAAAAAGTATTTAAATAATTATGATAAAGTTATTTTTTTTCATATCACTGTATTCATGTGGCAGGGTAAGCAAAGGGAACTTGGCAATCTAGTGTTAAGACACTCCGATGAAAAATGAGCCTAAAATAAGTTTCCTACACGATGCACCCGCGGCTAGTAATAATTACTTTACGGCTATTCTTCGACAAGTGTTAATTCGGCTTCCTCGGTAACAAGTTCTTTAGTACAGGGACGTATTTTAATGTAATTATTATTTATTGGATATTTTTTTATTATTTTTTTGTTACACTATAAGCTATGTGTATGCCTATATACATATAAATATATCCTAACACACAAAATAATAAAAACATAACCTTAATTATTGCATTCATTATATTTATAAATTTTCTTTTCAGTAATAATTTGTGCATGATCATATATAATGTATGCTCTTTGGTATATAAATAATATAAAGCGCGGCATTAAGATCTGGCACTGCTTTCCGAAGGAATACCTCCCTACCTCTACCTTAGATCTTACCTACTCGTGAAAAATGTAATTTTATAGGTTTCAGTTATAGAGCAATGGGTTGAAATCCCGTCTAACTAAATATTTATGTTTGAGATATACATAATAAACTAAAGTATGGAGTGGCATAACATCAATATGCATGAGCCGAATTTAAATGATACAGTTAGTGTAAAAAAATGTTATTACGCGTATATAAGCCACTTTCGCAACTGTGAGAAAAATATGAAATATAATAATGAGATAAAAGGCCTTAACTAGAAAGTCGAAGAGATTTCTACAATACTTCAAATGGCATAGAAACCTCCTTGTTTTTTTCATTATCTGTTGCAATGCAACGGTACATTTCTTATTGAGGTAAATAAAGTCAGTACATTGGTCAATGGTCAAATTAAAGTCCTCCTACGCTGTGAGACAGTTATCTGTGAATAGACATGATATATGTAGTTAATATATTATTGTCACAGCCATCGTGTGGCAGTAGTACCGTCTTACTGTAACTGTTAAGGTTGTGGATTCTTTTTCCACTCAAGGGTATGAAATATTTTTTTTTCTTTTTCTGGTTCATGAGAAAACGCGCTGTTGAGTTACGTCACTCAACATGTCTCGAAAACTGGGTAAAGTGTGAGGTTTTTTAATATTAGTTTCTTCCTGCTTACCAAGCTATAGTCCATATGTACAGTATACAGCGTGAAATTAAAAACAAAAAAGCAGTATAAGCCTCCAAGATTAAACGTCATACAAACATCTACAACGATAAATATTGATTATATTGTCTTTCTAAAAAACAAGGAACATTATTCAAATTTAAAGAAAAAAAATATAAAAAATATTAAATATAACTATTAGCATTTTCCCAAATTAGGTATACCGGTTTCGTCTAGCTTCACAATTATTTTTTTACCCAAATACCTCCCTGAAGCACTCATCTATATGTAAATGATGTCAGTTTGTGCAGCTGTCTAACATGGGTATTTGAGGTGCAACAAAAATCGAGTTACATATTGAGTTGCATAATATTTAACGTATGAAATGATCTTGTCTTAACTTTACATATAAAGCTGTTATAATTTTTTTTATTATTTTTCTATATCGTTATCCATACGATATTTTTATATGAAATTGTAAAACGTATATATTTTTTGAAACTATCTCGCTCTCTGTATCTCGCATATAACAGGCAAAGGGAGCTTAATATTAAA
>DWMZ01001293.1:0-16939 GCA_018249855.1 Eueides tales michaeli
ACCCAGAACCTGTCGGTTATAATCACACTTTTGTGCCGCTGCGCCACAACAGGCCTCAATATTTTATAATAATGTGTCACGTATGTAAAAATATATTATTCTTCACATTGTTTTCCGCACATGGTAGATAGGCAGATTGACTTTGAAAATCTAGTGTTAAGACACGTTCTGTTCCCCACTTTCCGCCGAATTTGAGGCATTGCGTATTGAGTGGCGGAACTCAACGCCGTACTTTGGCTTGTTACCAGCGTGAAGAAATTAAAATATTAAATATTAAGTTTGTAATTGAAAAAATAAAAGTTTTCGTTTCTTCGCGTGGAGATCAAACTCACAACCTGTTGCGTTTACAGTCGTTTATAGTAGTATATATAATATTAGAATTACATTACGCTTATAATATTTCAAAAACTATAAAAAGATATGTATCATAATTTTATAAGGTATGCAACCACTACTTAAAGTCGTGAATTAAAACAGTAAATAATATTCGCTAATTTCCACCGAGATACATATACTAAGTAAGTGAAAAGCAAACATCGCGAGTGTCCCACAGCTTATTTCATTTGACACTGCTGACAGCCCGCAAACACGTGATTTATACACCTACATGTGACCCAGTTCTACTAGGCCTAGGTTTAAATGTAAGCTTTTCGCTCGATTTTCGTATTGAATATCAGAGCTCAACTTGAAAGAAAATAAAACACAAAGTGCTTAAAGATTCTTAGATTTTCTCTGATTATCCTATTTTTTGCAGAATACAGCGTGATTATAAATATATAACTATATTTTACGTCTGATATATTTTTTTAAATATTTACATTTTTCAAATAAAATCAAAGATCCATTTGGCCTTCCTAATACCTCTAAATATATAAGTATAATTGATGGCCTTCCCCACTCTGTTAAATGCAGAACGTGACAAAACAAATAAAATAGAATAATATACGAAATTACCTTTCCTTACATCACATATTGTTTTCACTTACGACAAAACAATTTACGTTTCTTATAACTTAAGCCACAATAGCCTCTTCCGACGGTTTGATGGCTCCCTCAAGGGCACTAATACGCTAGGCTTAGAATACTCATGAACAGTAACAAGACTTTATAAATAGATGTATATGTTTGCTTTATTTCCAACTGATTGTCTTAACACTTTCCCCTATAAAACTGTAAAGTTCTTATCAGTTTTTATCAGTACAGCTAACTACATGTTATGGTTGTAAGTTCAAGTTTAGTACGAGTTTATACCAATTATAGTAGTTTTCTATACTAAGTTTGAAACTACATTAATGTTTGTAATTGAAGAATGTTGGGAAATAAAGACGGTAACACAGAATTTGGTATAGCGGAGTAGGCTGAAAGAAACTAGTGTTAACATACTCCGTATTCTAATTTACACCGAATTCACATGACACTGGATATTGAGAGTTGGGGCTTAACGTTCCATTTTGCCTTGTAACCATAATGAGGAATAGAATATATTTAATAATTAAATGCGCCTAACTGTAACCCACAATCTTTTCGTTGAACGTCACATATTAGTGTCCATGCAAAAGGACGGCATTCGTTATTTGGTAACCATAATGATTGTTCAAATCCATATAATGAGGTGAAGTGCGGCGTTGAGTTCCGTCACTCATTCTTAATGTCCTGAAAATAGATCGGATAATGGGGAAAGAACTAATTTGAGTTGAGTTACGTTTACGAATACGTTTTTTAATATCATATAATTATTTTTTAATAGCGAGTAGTATTTCTACCAAATGTCTGTATTGAAATTCCTTTTTTTTCTTATTTGTTCGGTACGGACACGCGGGACTTTTTATTAATAATTGTTTGTAAAAACATAGACTTAGTAGAATAGTTTTTTTTTCTATACATAGACACTTAAGATTTTGGATAATTTACTTTGGTCGGCTATGTAGCAGTTTTTGGCCACGGATTTTAAATAAATTAAGATCAAGAATTATTATATTAAAGCTGAAATATTTAAAAACACTCAGTAAAAAATAACACACAACACATACTAAAAAAAAAATTAAAATTGTAACAAGATTATCCACAACGTGCACCATACGCTGGCGCACTGATACTACATACTCCCAAGGTGCAATAGTGCCTCATCGCTTGTGTATAATTTTTACTCCAATAAAAACAAGGCACTCACTGCCTTGTCATTGTTTTCCAGATGCGTGATTCTGACAGTCACTCAAAACGTTAAGGCGCAATATTCTCGCGCGATTTTTAAAGGAAACATCAAAAAATGAAACATTAAAATATTATATTATTGTGGCCATATCTTCCCATCGGTAGTGCGTATCACTGAAATAGCGTCGGCGGTTGCTTTAATTTTCAAATGAATTTCTACTTTCTCGTACAATTAACCAGTCAAAGGGCGGCACTAAGCTCCGCCAATTTCAATACTATTTTCCAAAAATTGGACAGTACGTTAAAAAATTTAATACTAGTTTAGACCGACCTGTCCGTATAAAGGCCGGATCTAGATGAAACACAATAAAAATCTCACTCTTTTTTAATAATGACTAAAAATATATGTACCTATAGTTCAATCATCTGTCTAGATATTCCTCATTAATTCTTTCAAGGCGACTGTGAACAGTCAATATTGCATTAAAATTCATATATATATGATGAAGGCATCGCCTTCATTAACTAGTTTTATGCATGGTTCATTTGCATTTTGTGCTGCTTATATATTTATGATAATTACCACTTTCATGTATTATTATATATTATTTCTATATGTATCTTATTTTCCAAGTGTTCTGTAGTCTTTGTAATAGTAAATGATTTTTTTAATATACTTTTGCTAGGTCTACTTGTAACAAGTATGTAATAAATAGTAGAACTCTAACTTCTGAAGGTTACTAGGAAAGTATTCGATTTTAGGCTAATATACTTTTTGAATCAGACTATATTCTTCAACACTCAGCTTTTAGTTTGTAAGCCTTTTTTTAATATCACTCTGTATCCGATATAGTAAAGGATAGGCAGAGAACCTGGAAACCAAGTTTTACGACACTAAGTAAAGACCCTTCTGTTCTCCACTTTCCGAAGAATTCTGTAGGCATTGCTGAATACACTTATCAAAATACGAATCATACTAGACAAACTCTGCTAAGAATTGTATACTTACACGCAATAACGACTTAGTGCCAAGCGTACTTTAAGTAGCATAGCCTTAAGTATGCGCATTCTACTTAAGTAGGAAGTACGCGTAGTCGACGCGGCCGAATATCCTTTCTAGTGTATTATTCCATAGCACAGTAAGAAAAAGGGTTGTACGTTTAATATAGTAGGTTTCACAATTATTGATCAGTTTTTGATGTAGTTTCGTTAGAGTAGAGGAAATAAAACAACTTATTTCCCGGAAGGGTTATTGAATCCACATTCATCGTCTTACAATCAAACGCCGTGTCACTGTTGGCATCAATCATCCATAGGGAATAATGTGAAATAAAAATTTTGATATAGGCGCAAGTGCACAAGCATGCCGTTGTAATAAAATTGTGGTTCCAACTGCCTATGAAGAAAATAAAATGTTTAACATTATAATTTAATTTGGTAATAAGACAAAGCGCAACGTTATGCTCCGTCCTACATTTCATTGTTACATATCTACTGAAAAGAAGTACATAAAAAAACTGTTTTAGCCTTTTTTCCGCATAGCAAAAGACAGAGTACGAGTAATTTAATGTTTCGCAATTTCCACTTCATTTTCAAGATATAGAGCATTGTTCTACGAAAATAATTTAAATTTAATTTCCTCAATTGGAAGTCAAACCCACAGCAATTTTACAGCTGTATACCGTATGTGTATTTGAGTCTATATACCTATTACAGCGGAACATCGTCAAATGTAGACTACCAAAGCTCTTAGATTGAAAGCTTTGAGAGATAAATTGAAACTAAAATAAATTGGAAGTAAAGATTTATATCAATATAGAAAATATTAAATACCAGAATAAATAAAATTTATGTATTTAAAGCAGATTTGCTTTGCTTAAGCAAATTTGTTTTCTTAAGAGACTCATTTTGCTCTGTAGCGTAAGTAGATAGAAACTGGTGAAATATTATCCTTTTCTTATTTCTACCCGGCTTCGGTCATACTTATACTCTATAGAAAGAAAAAAGCTTTCCATAGACTCACCTTATAGGGCTGTCATGACGCAAAAGCCCAATCCTACAATAGTAAACGCAATAGCTTGTATGTTCGATCCCCACTCAAGAAAATGAAATATTTTTATTTCTTTGCTCTGGTACCAAGGCAAAGCGCGGTGACATTTTCGCCACTTAACATGAATTCCCTAAAATTTGATGGAAAGTGTTAAATGGAACTATTTAATAATAACAGTATAGGGATAGTGTATTAAGGGTCTAAGTTCCCTCAGCTTACCCTGCTCTGTACATACATAATACGGTGTGTAGCTGCAAAAACAAAGACAAATTCGCGTTGTAAGGCGAATGTTTTAAAATATAAAGATGAATAAATAAATTATTAAAATGAAATTTTATGAAACTTGGAAATTCATACCTTTACTTGTATTATATAGTTCAACAATATATTAAAGTGTAATAATTAAATTTTCATTTACTTTAACATCCAATGGAACTAGAATGTAGATACTCGTACGTAAGGCGCATCCACTGCTCCTTTGCACTAAATTTGTCGGCTCCCGAGTGATTTCATTTAGCAAATTATTGACGCACCGTCACCGGTAAGATGGCTTTTACTAGGATAATGCCAAGATACTTAGACATTTCTATCGGAATTTACAAAGTTTTGTTAATACAACCATTTTGATGTAATATCTTCACTTAAAACAGTCTGAATATTAAGTAACTGATAAAAGGTTAACAAAGTTAGTATTATAATCTGTAACAATTAAGAGGAATTGAAATATTTAATATTTTCATTTCTCGCTCTGGCAACAAAGGCAACGTGTGGCGTTTTGTCACTCAACACGCAATGCTAGGGCACTGAGTGTTAAAACTCAACAAAACTCGGCGGAAAGTAGAGAACGAAAATATTTTAATGAGAACATAGTGTTACTTAATATGTTATTTAATACTAAGTTCCTACCCTGCAATGTGCGAGATAAAACGTTATTCTGCTACATTATTATTTTAATTAACTGGTGCTCAATTTAACTGAATTAAATAGATACGTAATACCGTATCTACACTAACAGTTTATCAGTTTATTTAGTAAGCACAGAATAGTACAAAATACAACTAGAATTTAATAAATAAATCTAAATGTGAAGCTAAATATACAAAATATTATTGTATGTAGAATGAATGTTTTTAATACCTTTTATATCGTAGAATGCCCTTTAATTAGAAACATGTTGAGAGTTCAAACTCTCATTTACATATTTTGTAGAAATATACTTATATTTATTTTATAGATATTAATAATAATTCGCAAAAATATTTACTAGTAATTAGATATTTACTATTAATTAGAATATGCGGCGTTCGGATATACCTAATGTTGATAAAAAAATGAAAGGTGGAGCGAGTTATATATTAATTATCACTCTTTTATCCACTTTTACAGACAAAGTATGTTTTACAGATGAGCTCCACACCGCGCGAAAATATTATAACCATAATCTTCTTCCTGTGCCAGTACCAAACCCACAAGCATCGCGTTTACAGCCAGTCATAATACCGAGACGCTTGTCATCAAAATATCTTATAATATTGTGTTCTAAACTTCATAAATTGTAAAGTCCTGTAAGGCGACGTAAAGCTGTAGGTCTCATCACTGCACGCACAAACTCAAGCCGGAAGGCAATTGTTGTTTATAAGGTAAAGCCTTTGTTAAAAGGTGAGCTTTTATTATAATTTGTATTTCTTGTAGTTGTTTTAAGAAATTTATATTCTCAAGGCCCGTCATAGCACAGTGTCACAAGCATGCAACTGTATGCTAAAGGTTGTGGGTTAGCACCCTTCTCGGAAAAATAAAATATTTAAATTCATATCAATAAAATATTAAAATCAACATCAAGTCAATAAAATATTAAAATCAACATTAATACTTCAATCTGGTTTAGAGCGCGGAGTTTCGTCAATCAACACGCAATGTCTCAAATTCAGCGGAAAATGAGGAACTGAAAGAAGTGTCCTAACATTAGGTAATCTAAAGCAGGGCCTATGACATATGACCTTGACCTCTGCCTAAAGAAATTAAGTATATTAAACGAGTGTCAAAGTCCTTAGTAATAATCTAAGAAAACAAACATAATTCAATTCTTTCAATGGTGATCGGACCTACAGACATTGCGTTTACAGCCAATTTCATTGGTATTAAATTAAAAAATGTTTTTTAAATAACAAAATGACAATGAACTTTTTAGGATTTACGAGTTGAAACATGTATATACGCCGAACGTGAAATTTATACCCAATCCGTAAATATGAAACGAAGTCATTTATTAGAGTCGGTTGCCTTCGTATATTGCATTATTTGATTCTATGTCGTAGCATACGGGCGCAAGCGTGTTACTGTAAGCGTGACAGGACGTGAGTTCGATTCTCGCTTCAAAGTGGAGATTTGAAGCTACTTCTGAATATATATTAAACTTCTGAATATATATTAAATAACGATTTTTATATTTGTATTCTACTATTTTTATATTTTGTGATTATTGTTGTTATGGCAAATGTTAAATGTTTAATCGTAAGCGTGACGGTTTTCTATGTTTAGTTTTCACCTCAGGAATTAATTATTTTCATTTTTAAATGTATTAAATTGAATGGAAAGCTAGGTAGATAGAAAAAAATTTTGTTTAGACACTCGTTCTCACAAACTGTCTAATTTTCAAAACTTTGCGAGTTGTTGAGTTGCAGAACTAAATACCTTTGCTTACTGTGGCAACTAAATAAAAATAACTACTCGTAAAATATTCTCCTGTCGAGATCAAACCAACAACCTATCGCATATTTTAGGCATCGATCAACTATGCCACAGCATCCTCTAGCTTTCTCATTTCCTTTTTCGATTTTTACATAATAATCTTTTTTCGATAAACAGATCTAGGTATATACATATACGCTGATAGCTTATAAGCTAACGTTAGAAACACGTAAAAAATGGCAAAATTACCCTCATTTTTTACGATGCATAAAGAAACACGACCGTGAATGGATCATTTCTTTTATGATATTCAGAAATGACCCAATTATTCCAATTTTGACAAACAGTCTTTTATCACGGGCCTCTACTTACAAGTTACGTAGTAGTTGTTTGAGGCGTAAAAATGTAAGAAAGGCATGTTTTATTTATCTTTCTTTGTAGAGTTTTCGTTTGTAAATAAGTGGTGTTTGGAGCTACTTTTTTGAATAAGTATATTATTAAATATTGAAAATTAAGTTAGCTTGTTTTTATAGAGGCCTGTTTTTGCGTAGAAGAACACAAATAAGACAGAAACATTTTATATAGGCATTAAAATTTTATATTTTAGCAAACGATTTGCGAGTTGTCAATTAGCAAACTATTTACATATTAAATCTACAGTTTTATCATTACTAATTTCTGACTTTTTTCCTTGTATTTCCTAGAGAAATTATTAGAATTCCAAGAGAGATAGCACTCACAATTGTCACGCTTACAGATAAACTCTGCGTCACGATGAACTGTAAACCCAAAACTGTATTATACTTGTGATTTTTTCAAGGCTAAATCGAAAAGCGTCAATTCATAGTATATACTGGTTACACACCTAGCCTAACGACCGCTCGTAAACACAACTTAGAAGGCTTTAAATAATTGTAAGAAAAATTAAGATATTTATGATGTCAAATAAACAGTGCCTGCATTGTGACTGAAAACGTTGTATCCCGCACATGGGGTAGGCAGAGAGAATTAGGAATATAGTGTAAAGACACTTCGTTACTTTACTTACTTTCCGTCAAATTAGAGACATTGTGTATTGTGAAGCAGAACTCAACGCCGCGCTTTGCCTTGCTATCAGAGCGAAAAAAATAAAACATGAATTTTTAAATCTTATTCGAAAATATTAAGTAGGTATTTCGTTTGGTCGAGTGGCGGTCGAACCCACTCCAAGACTGGCCTCTGCCATATTCTTCGATTTTATTTTTAATTCTAGTTCAAAATATTTAATAAAGAGCGTTCTCTCTTGTCGAAGATCTCAATGACAATTCTAAGCAATTATCTTTGAATAGTGAAAATTGCGAAAGATCTCATATGGAGAATTAAAAAGTTGGAAAAGTGAATAAGAATTCGTTGAGCTCAATTTAATTGTTTAATATTTTTTCTGAATAAGTATGATATGTAATATCAATAATATTATATAGCTTATAGTCCTTCTTGATAAGCAAGCTTTAATACAAGAATAAATTTTCATTGTTTCCATTTTTTTAACTATTAATTTAGGAGATTAGCGGGTTAAATAAAACAAACTCATCAGTCTAGTAATATTAGTATAAATTATTACATATACCGAATAGTAGCTCACTAAGAATCGGTCAATCATATTCAACTCCGTCCATATTAGGTTGTCCAAAGACCTTTGAATCAAGATATATCATTATTGCTTCGAACATGTTTGCTTAGGCTCATATATTTACGTAAATCTAATGATGTCTTCAAAGACTTTTCTACATATATAAAAATTAGTTTTTTATTTTTTTAATATTTTTTTTAATAATTGTATAATCAAATAAGTTTTGTTTAATATTGCCTGTATAAATATTATAATGGAGGCTAGATAGAAATCGACGGGTTGTGGGTAGATTACTACCCACAACCCGTCGTGTGTACCTAAGTAGGAATTTAGATAAACGTGACGGTTTATGGGTTTGATCGCTACTAGAGCAAATTAGATATTTAATATTTTTAATTTAAATAATTAATGTTTTCATTTCTTCGCTCTGGTAACAAGACATAGCGCGGCGTTGAGTCCTGCTACTCAACATGCAATGCTGCGGATTTTTCGAAAAGTGAGAACAAAACGCCTTAGCACTAGGTTTCCATGTTCCCTCTGTCTACCCAGCCATATGCAGGATATAGCGTCAAGCTAAGTGAGAGTATAGTCAAAAATATATAGCATATAAATTGCAACAATTAAATCGTTACGATGTATACCATCGTATCTGCAGTCAATGTCAATACAGCAGGTCCTCAGAATGCGTCATGCGACAGACTCTTCGTTATTCCCATTACACCACTACAGAAACAAAAACATTTTGTGTAGAGATAGTCCTGGTATAAAATTCCCTATATCTAATAGTATCTTTGACTTTCGCGATTGTTACACATTTTAAATAAAACAATTTTAACCGGATTAATCTCATATATTGAATTCTAAACATTTTTAAGAAACCCGACGTTTCGAACAATTTACAGTAGTACTACTGTCCTAATCGAGAAATGTATTTTCATTTCCTTGTCTTCGTAACAAGCACACTCCGTGTTGAATTCCACTACTCCACTCGCAATGTTTTAAAAATTGAGGATAAATTGGGGAATAAAGTATTTTAACACTATATGGCCGTACGTGATATATACAAAGTCAATCTTGAAAAAGTAAATTTTCAATGTAATACTCAAAAAAATCTACCTATTTTCCCTCTGGAAACTTACTAAGCTATTCTAAGTAGGTATAGTATCGTGCTTGAAGCATATAAATCATTTTCCAATCCCGGCTCATGTCCATGACAAATCTTTAGAGATAGCGTAACATGGAATATTCTTATTCAATAAATGACTTATAATTTATACATTATATAAAATGTAATTTTTATCTAAATTGCATATTTGAAAAGTTGCAACTGTTTAATAAAGCTATAGCATAAACAATAACACATAACAAAATATTATTAAATATTATAAAAATCAAATTAGTTCATATGAAATCTAATTGTGTAAAATTTATATAAATTCTTAAAATATTCTTTTCCGTTTTTTAACTTCACGATGTATCCCGCACATAGCAGGTAGGCAGAGGCAACTAAACAGAAACAGAAACAGTAAGAAAAAAAGTATAATATATAATTTTTTTTCTTACATTTCTGTTTAGTTCTACTGAACTAATAATATAGAAATAATTAGTTTTCGGGGGCTGGCAGTTGACAACTTGCAACTGTCAATTTCATAAACCGATTTTTGTTCTTCTTTTGATGAATATACTTATGAAATTTTTCAATATAACATTATAATTTTCTAAATTCATTTATTTTATTCAAATAAATGTTTCTATATGTACTTTGATCTTCTTAGGCAATGATACGAGTTGTAATTTAAGAGCTAATATTGGCTGGCTCCTAATCATGAATGTTTTTTTTCTTTAAGTTCTATTACAAAAACTACTTCGTAAATTTCTCTCTTAGTGCTTGACTCCACTCAGAAGGGATCCCACATAACAAACTTCATCCCGCTGACGCTAAGGCTGCGACTGTGAGTAATACTCTTTTTTCTGAAAATCCAATTCCTTTCGTAGTTAATTTTGAGATTAATTGAATAATAGTTCTTAACTATTGGATAATACAGAAGCCCACTACTGGTTTATTTTCAGGGAAACCTCACGAGTGCAGATCCACCATTTGGGCTAAATTTTCTAATATAATTCAAGGATTAGGTTTTTTTTTCAAAAAATAGCAAATTTCCAAATATTTGCGAAATCACTGAGAACCGTTGGGAATGTTTGGGAGTGAAATGAGTATTTGATTAAATTGATGTTCCCTAGACATAAAAAACTACTAATTCGTCAAGCGAGTTACACTCTTTAATTTTTTAATATAATTGCTAAAATGTGCTATGTGAAATGCTTAATATGAATTTTTTAAATATTTAAACATACATACCATTTTGAATAACACAAGCAAGTTCTCTTTACAAATGAAAAAATGAAAAACTTACACAAATCGATAGCAATTGTCTTGTCGTTCGTGATTACTCGGATTTATAAGTATCATGTAGATAGAACATTACATTACAACTTGACCAGGTTTCAATGTGTCGCTGGAAATAGAATATTGTAAATATATAGATTGTTGAGTATTCAAAATTTATATTGACTAAAAATATTTGCTTATTTCTTTATCCTTGTAATAAATTTACACTATATATGTTAAAATTCTAATCAGTTAATTTAATTAATTATCATTACTTTTTAAATAATCGTTAATGATTTAAATAAATCGTATTCAGTTAAATAGTTATTTTACTGTTCAAATACCTTCTCCAATCTTTTTGGTGTGGTTTTGTCTATAACTTTTTTCTTAGAATTTTTCGTAGGTGGCGGAGCTTAAAGCCATATTTTGTTATGCTACAGAAATAAAAATAATTTCCCTATAAAACTCAAAGAGCTATAACATAACATAACTTAGCCATATTCTACCCCTTTCGTAATTCTGCAAATGTCTTTAAGTATAAACTTATTTAAAAGTGTAATAAGCATCTTCAAGACCCATGTCTCGTTATTTTATTTAGTACAATAGAATGTTTAATAATAAATGTATCCGCAACGTAAATAACAGGGGGTCTAGGACCTGGTTGTACTAAAATATCCATAGCTTTCATTATGTTTTACTTGATGCCTTTTCTTCCTTGCTTTAAATGGATATTAAAATTTGGAGCAAATTTATGTTCGTTACAACTAAATTCAAAAAATATTTTAGGATTTTTCTACTATTTTCTTTATAAAATATATGCAATATTATAATATTGTTTTTATATATACATAGAAATTTAATATATTATGTATTGCTTGACTTTTTTCAGTTCATTAATAAACGGAAACTCCAGTCTTTCGCTTGTTTAAATATTTTAACAGTTTATAAAGTCTTAATATTTTAACAGTTTATAAAGTCTTTTCTTCTTATCTCATCCTTGTATTTTCTTCTTATCTCATTCTGGTCTTTTCTTCTATTTTCTTATCTCATTCTTGTCTTTTCTTCTATTTATGTGATACTAAATGATTTAGATCTTTCATCGAAAAAATAGCCCTTTAAAATATGAAAAGAATTTAATACTTTTTGTATCAATGTATGGAAAGTTCAGATTGAATTACCAGTTTTTAAGTACAATTTCATTATCTATTTGACATTACCCGTTGCCTTAGCTAATTTTTTATAAGACCCGTAAAACAAACATTTGGACAAGAATTCCAGTATGCCATAGTTTCTGGATTGTCACCACATTCAGTTTGTAAAACCCTTCACTGCGTATCCCCCTCGATCGATTAAACGACTTCCAAGATAGCCACAGCTAGTTGTGGACTAGGTTAAAATTTGCCCTCTTTTGGGGTACAAACAATTTGAAAAGGTCTTGAGTAGGTCTTGAGTAGGTCTTGAGTAGGTCTTATTTATGTCATAGCTGTTCTTTGGCTCAGCTCAGGTCACCATGAAAAAGTACGGGAGACTTTATAAAATTGTCATGAATTAAAAATTGACACGAAGGTGCAAAGTTTACATAGAATGGATGCCAATTTTTTTCGACATAACTTTCACAACATATAAACAAATCACTAAGATATTCTATAAGGCCTTTTCGCTTCACGGTTCCTCTGTCGGTTTTGTCTTTCTCGTTGACACTATAGTTTGAATTAAATGCGTTTGGAGTTGTCTTTAGAAAAATTCCCACCTCAGAGAGACGATGAATCGAGTCAATGCCATGTATTTTGTCGATTCTGTTAAGTAAGGCTATAGCCGTTCATTACAGGAGACCCCTTTCTGATAGCACTACCTACTTTTGTTACTGTTGAGGTAGACTTGAAATTTTCTGCAACTTAGAATTTATATATAGTTAATGGACCAAGGTGTGGTCATTAGTTATGCCGTAAACCTTGGCTAGAAATCAACAAATATTGCCTATATCATAAGTAGCGGGAAAATTAATGAAGGCAAAGTTATTAATTATCTCGCTTTAAAAATCATCCACATTTTCCGCTTTTTATATATTTTACAAGTATAAGTGTCAATAAGTATCAGAATGTACAAATAGTTCAAAGAACTTCATTATATGACTCAACGACCGTATGGAGTTAAGTATTTTCTCTCCTAGGTAGCCTTTAGTTAAAGAAATAATTTCTAACGGCAATTAACATGTTTTCAAATAATATATATAAAAAGATGATCTCCAATTCTCTTGATACTATTCCTGAGTATCATAATAAAGGTATATAATATATATAAATATCATCACCACACAAACTATTTCTGACTCACAGTATTTTTTAAATACTTCCCGCAGAAATATCACCAAATCAGAGTAACTGCAACTGTATATTTAAATAAAGCATGGGCAGCGTTAAAAAGGTAAATATAAATTACAGTGAGCGCCGCAGGAAGATTGGTATTTTTTTCTGAATGTTGACCGTAAGACCGTAACCTGTACATTCTTAGAATATCTCACATTTTATTTGAGACTCTGTTACGTGAAATTCCATGGAACACCTATACGAAATTGTATTTGTTGTAAATGTAATATATCTTAGTATAGTCATGGATGACGTTTACTGTGGTAATAATGAATGTATTTTAAAACCTAGACAGATAAGCAATTTTACACTTTTTAAGTTAAAAATGACATATATTTGTACTACAATTTTAGTGTTATTATGATTTGAGAATGTATATTAAATAAAGGCATGTCTTTGATAATCTCTTTAGTACTACTAGAGAACCAAAAGCATATAATTAAAATATATGTAAAAAAAATCAAGTATATCTCTATATTGTTACTGCATAGATTTATATTGTTTGTGTTATATTTCAATAATTCAACTGGCCATCGATGTTTAGACTAGCTGCACCAAAGGCTAATTAAATCGCTATTATAAAGTTATAAAAAAATAGTTATGTGCCAAGATATTTCAAGATATAATGTATAAAAATGCAATACAAAATATTTTTACTTAGAAGAAGTAATAGACAAAATCAATTGATATTTTTAATAGCTTATATTTTTACAGCTTCACGCTGTACCCCGTACTTGGCAGGGTAGGCAGAGAGAACCTGGGGACTTAGGGTTAATAAATAAAATATGTATAATTAAGTCTATACAATACTAATAAGAGTATTAACTATGGAAAAATATTTGTATTTATGATAGTAATCAAAAATGTTCAAAGTATTATGAATTATTCATTTTTAAACCATCTACTTTGTTATAAAAAAATATCTTAACACGATGTTTGTTCTTCCCTAATTAGATGTGAATTCTTTAAGAATTCACATCTAAATATTATCGTCGTATCAGATTTATATGTAAAAATATAAATATAACCTCACTGTTAATTTCACAGCCGGGTAACCGGGGAGAATGGGGTGCTAAATGCTAGGTGTCTACATACCTCTTACGCTCCATCCAGATTCATCAAACTCTTCATATATATCCTCCGTAGAATTTTCGTAATAATTTATTCAACTAATGCCATTTTGTGTTCATATTTAAATTATGCTCTCTCTAAAGGACTCTTATTTTAGACTATTTAGTACTCAGTGTCTCAGTGTCAGTTTAGGTCAGTCAGACCATCATATTATAAAATAAGTTTTGGAAGCTAACACTAACTTCTGATACATAAAGACTATTGACATCTAAAAGTATATTTTTCAGCATATGTCGCTAAACAGGCCAGGATACATTCAAAAGGACAATAAACTGTTCTGCGTAATTTTGCCACAATTTGAAACGTGTATGTTTTAGTAATGGATGGTTAAAAGGCTCTTTTTCTAAAAACGGAAAATAATTTCTTTGAGAATCCAATCTATGACTATCGCGATTACTGTCAGACGCTAACCCAATGTGCCACAATACGTTGGAATATTGAAAATTTGATATTGATATGAAGTAATTACTAGTAAATATGATTTTCTTTACATCATTAAAATACAGAAGATAATATTATTAAGTTCAAAAACTAGCACTATTTAGTTTCAACCTTAATTTGGCTACGTCTCCAAATTACATTGAATTAATTTACGAGAATCAAGACGCAGTGAGACGTCAAGCTGTTATTAAATTATAATTATGTTTTTTATATGCATTAAAAGTCTAGACGCCAAATATGAAGGTATGCTTAACATAAATATTCATTAAAACATATAAAATAATAAAATTACATATAATAATAAAATAAAGTCAGTCATGGTTCAGGGGCACACGCGTGCGACTGAAGCTTGTATACTTAAGAGAGTGAGTTCAAACTTCGCTTGATTACATGATTTTTTTTTATATTTTTAATGTCTTAGCTCTAGTATGAGTAGTAGGGAATGGAAACGAACTTAGAACAATGTTTCCAAGTCCCCTCTGTCAGTCTTGCCATGTGCAGGACAGAAGATATTTCATTTAGTATGTAGTTATGAAATTAAGGTATAGCCGGAAAGGATCACTTAATCATAAGACGTAAAAAACGCTTATTACATATGGAAGTTAATTTACTTTTTACAAACTTTTATTTAACTTGCCATGGTCGTTTGTACTTAATGAGTACTGTTATACTAAATGAGGTCTATTCTGAAGATCAAGCTAGAAGGTTGGATTAAGGGACTTCTCAAGTTTCGACTATTTTGTACTAGCGACATTAATTTACTCGTAAGTAAAAAAAAATACCGCAATGATATTTTACAATTATGATGCATAAACATATATAAGATAATGAAAAAAAAAAGTTAATTATAGTTAAGGGAAAATTTACATAAATAATTTTCATTTCTGTTTTAGATTTTAAAAAAAAACTTGCGTCACGCTACCAATTTGGTAGATAAAGGGGAATGGAACGCAGTATCTTAACAGTAAGCCCCCAAGATCCCTCTCCACAGCTTGCCATGAGTGCAATATATCGAGAAACTAAAGAAAAACAAAACCATCAACTAGGTATATAGGTTTCTTAAGAAACTTGTTAGTGAATGAATAGTTACACAAATAGCTACTTACAATTAAAAGAGTTAAAAATAATAGTACACTTTTTTTATTGGTGGTTCTGTGTATGCAATAAAGCTTTATGACAGATGCTGTTTGCAACGAGCTCTTGATCTCACAGTTAAGTAATAGCCTCCGGAGATGTTAGCCTAAGCTTCTCGGTATTAAAACGTCCACTTGAGCGATTTTCGCTACGTTGATTGTTCAATCGACACGATTATATCTAGAGAAGAAATAAAGTATGTTACGTTATTATTCTTTATATTATTTCTATTTATATTAAATAAAATAAAATAATATAACCTATATCGTTCATAAGCTTAAAACCGCTGACAGAAGTTTTTTTTAAGGTTTTAACTTTTACGTAAAACATGTAAACGTTGAATTAAAGACAATTTAAAATAGACTTAAGTCACTCCTCTGCATAGTTTCCAAACCAAATGACACATGTGCATGTGGCAAAACTCAACGAGGAAATTAAAAACATTGATTGCCTCGAGTGGAAATCGAACCCACAACTGAATTAGGCCTTTACAACCTATGCTTTTACAACATTATAAAATTGATAATATTTCTGGTGTATATTAAAATAGAAAGTCAAAGAGCAAAACATAAGATAGTATATTGAAATGATGGAAGTTGGCTATCTGATTTCACAAACATAGCAATTTTTATGATCGTTCATCGAATTACAAAGAATATTGGTTGGAATAGGCGAACAATTCTCATTTTGTGGGTACTTCATTTTTCATGTGGAAGTCATTTAAATTTCACGTTTTAGTCATCCTTTTTTGTTCCCATTAACGTTTTTTTTAATAAAGACCTCTCTCTCATATTGTAGTATTAAATACGAAAAAAATATACTTGTGCACCACGATTAGGGAAATTTATATATATATATATATATATATATATATATATATATATATATATATATATATATATATATATATATATATATATATATATATATATATATATATATATATTAGTGCGTTTCAAAAAAAAAAAAAAATTTTTTTT
>DWMZ01001294.1:0-16935 GCA_018249855.1 Eueides tales michaeli
TTAAGTACATTTTCACCTACATTCCTCATTTGAACGTTAGAAATAACAAATTACATAATTTATCCCAATTTCCGATACAATAGCGTATGTGGGCGAAACGTGAGCTTTCTTAAAAATGTGTCAACTAAAGATGGGGCATGCGATATGGAACCAAGAATTATTTAATTTAATTGTAAATATTTATATATTGAAGTCTGTAGTGGCGCAGTGGCGCAAGAGCGCGGCTGTAAGCGAAACAAGTTGTGGATTCAATCCCCACTCAATCAAATGAAATATTTAATATGTAAAAAAAGCGCTGAGTTCTACCACTCAACAAGTATTTTATCGAGTTAGAACAGTGGAAAGTGGAGAATGAAAGGATCATGAATGAGAACGGAGTGCCTTAACATTAGTTATCCAATTTCCCTCAACCTACGCTGCCATGAGGAGGATAAAGTGTGAAGCCAAAAAAAAATAATCACATATAAAAGCTACTATTTAATCGCCACACGCATGCAAGAACAAACCTTGTGTTGGTTTACTTGTAATATCGACCTGAAAGAATAATATACGTATTTAATTAGAATTGAAAAATAAAGAACACGAAAGAAAAAAGAAAATAAAATAACGTGTAATAAAAACAGAATTAATTAAATTTAGCGGCGAGAGGACTGGTGTGAAGTGTCTTGATGGGAACGGAGTGTCTTAACACTAAGTTCTCATATTCTCTCTGCCTACCTTGCCATGTGTGAGCAAGCAGCTTGCATAGCTGCTTTCTAAATGCCATCATTTTGTGTCTGAGAGTGTCTGAGAGTGTCTGAGAGTGTCTGACTGTAAACGGGTCCATGAGATTCACATTGGGAAAGGAGTTGGAGGGGACAGGCTTTCTTTTACCCGCTCTGTAAACAAAATAAAACAAGAAGTTGAGTTCCACCACTGACAATGCGACCATCTCAACACTTGGGCGATGCTTGAGAGTCTCCTTACAGTTTTTTGGGTCCATGTTGATCTACGTCTATAGTAAAGTAGACAGACTTTGTGAGCAGAGACGTAGTTTCCTTTTCCGAATTACAGATATATATATATTTTTTTTTATTAGCTTCACGGTGTATCCCGCACGAGGCAGGGTAGGCAGAGGGAACCCGTGAACCTAGTGTTAAGACACTCCATTCTACTTCCGTTCCCTACTTTCCGCCGAATTTGAGGCATTGCGTGTTGAGTGGTGGAACTCTACGCCGCGCTTTGCCTTATTACCAGAGCGAAGAAATGAAACATTAAATATTTAAATTGAAAATATTATTTCATTTTCTCGACTGGGGATCGAACCCAGAACCTATCGGTTACAGTCACACGTTTGTGCCGCTGCGCCACGACAGGCCTTTAGGATTACAGGTTATAGATATCTTAGTCTTTAATACCAAAATTTAACGCACTATTTTCTCAAAACAACGGTCAAGCGGTAGAAGAAAAGAGAATCAAACCAATACCCATTAATTTCAAATTGTTCCACTAAACCATGATGGTTTCTCTTTAATGTCTGATATTATATAATGTTCGTAATTAGATATCGTAAACTAAATAATATACGATCACGCTGTATACCGCACGTGATAGGGTAGACAGAGAAAAGTGTTAAGACACTCCGTTAATCACTTTTCACTGAATTTGAGATATTGCATATTGAGTGGCGGAACCAGAGCGAAAGTAAGAAAATATTAATTATTTAATTTTCACGAGCGGGAATCGAATCCACAATCTTTCGTGTTTACGCTTGAGCCTTTGCGCTACGACGGACTCGTCCTTAATATATTTAAAAATCAACACGTGTATTTTTTATCATATAATGTATTTTTAAATGCTCTATAAAAAAAGATAAAAGTCGAAATGAGCAATAACGTTCACAATTAGGCAAACTTGTGCTATTAAGACATGATTTAAGTCTGCTTGTAATAAAGTAAGTATTTATAATATGCCTAACCTCCAAAAAGGGGGTTATGAGTTTAATCAGTTTGTGTGTCTGTGACACAGTAGCTCCTAAATGAATAATTCGATTTGGACGCTCAATCAAAAGCCTTGTTTTTTCTCGGTGATTCATACATATTTTTATGAAACAGTTTCAGAACTAAGATCACTTTGCCAAGATAGGGTAATGATTTTTTGGGTAACGAGTTTTTAATATTCTTACCATTATATAGACATAATTAATACTGTTTTGCCTGAAATTGGGCGGTAAGTGGGGAACTTAACCAAACTTCTCAACGTTAGGTTCCCAAGTTCCCGATTCCCACCCTGTTATACAACGAATATATCACACAATTCATAGTAATTTCCATACGAACAAGTGAGCGAAGTTTGATGTAAATACTAGTTTATATATAAAATGATAAAAGTAAAGCTGACACACGATAGGCAGGTAAGTCTTAAACACAAGGACGAACGTGCAAGACTGCGAGTGACTAATCTAGTTATTTTTCTATGTAAATATTTCATATAGTATAATATAACCAATCAGTCTTAGAACTCAGTTGGAAATTGCAAGGAGTAATATCTTATTTGTTTATAGCAAAATGATATATTGTTGAAAAGAGAAGCTTTCCAAAAAAATCCTTGTAATTTGTTATGTTTTTCAAATATTTCAATATATTTGATGTCAAACCAGAGAAAGGGTAAAAAATATGACGCAATTATGATATCTATAAAAAAAAGCAGCTATAGATTTAAATTTCAAAAGAAAAACTTAATATATATAATATAAACATTTTTACTAATTTTAATGTGTTAATTCACACTTTGAAAAGAAAAAAATATTAAGGAAATCAAGTCCATACCGACTTGAACTTGAACGGTCTCTACGAGGCGCGGGTTCAAATCCCGCTACGTTCAAAATTTTATACGTTTCCTAAATAAATAATATAAATATTTTCATACTCTAAATTTACAAAACAGCATTTTCTAAATTAAATACTAAAAAGATAATTAAAGAAAAACCATTAATTTCTATTGACCCCTAAAAAACTCTATGAAATAACAAATATTCCATTAAAGTAACTCCAACTTGAGCTTATTAACAATTGGGTCAGGCACAGGAAGTGGATCACACATGTACCAGAGCACCAGCACATACGCAAAGGTGTTTTACATTGTGCGACAAATAAGTGAAGTGACAAACAAACAGGAAACCAATACATGCATATTGGACGATATTAACATTAAATAGACACGTAACCATTTGTTTACTCGGACTCTGGTACTGTAGTAAGTTTTAGATGCAATTGTGTTAATACACTTGTAATTTTTTTTTAAGGATTTACTTGTTCTTCTAATAAAAAAAGGGGAAGGTCCTTTTTGACCGAATTACTGTTGAAATTACAATATTGTCAAAGAATAAGCCAGATTTTTGAGAGCTTGCTGATGGTGATGGTGAAATATTACTCTATAGTAGTGTTTTTCAAACTGTGGGTCGCGACCCCTAGGGGTGTCGCGGAATTTTCCTGGGGGGTCGCGAAGCCTTATTCGGTTGATCGACGGCAAATGGGAAATTAAAAGAGAATTATGTGTTTGTTTATTTATAGATATATACATATAAATCAGGCCTCTTTCCTGTTTGTAGGGGAAGCCTACTTGTAGATAGGTATCGAAATAGAGATAATCGTAAACATATTCATTTAAATTAATAAAGTGTTGCTGTATGTGTCTTAGAGGGGTCTTGAGAATTTTTAATTTTGTAAAGGGGTCGCATATACAAAAAGATTGAAAAACACTGCTCTATAGCATAAAACTCCATGTATATGAATAAACATGTGATTTAATTTTTTCAATAAAAATGGAAAAATAGCAAAACTTAAAATAAAAATATCCTACCCAATTTGGCAACATCATTTTGGGAAAGTCTCTATAGCAATTTTATATATTTCTCTTTTTATATATTATTATCCAATTTTCATAAAACTTAGCTAAGAACCACCGAAACGAACAAAGCTTTCGATTAAAACAAACCACACTCAAATGCATTCAGGATCTACAATGACACCGACAGACAAACAAACACGTGAAATTTAATACAGTTTTTTGCGTTGAAGGTTAAAAAACATAGAAAAATTAAATCTAAAAAAGCATGTTTTTTCAAACATTAATCAAATAAAACATCCGACTTCAACAATCAATTGAATATATATATAGGTACATACAGTAGACATCTATGTATATAATACTTAGCTATTTTTACTCTATAACAGGTCATTGTCATTTAACTGGACCTTGTTTATTTCCGTTTGCAGGTGTACCCACCCCATGTCTCCCATATATGTGTAGTGTGATATAAAATATTCCTTTTCTTGACAACCATAAGCGTTTCTATGTAAACTGTAAAATTCTGATAGTTTTTGCTGATATTATTATGGAAAGGTTACACGGTTTTTGTAATAACGGTCTTCGGAGAGCACTGTAAAATTGATCTAAATTGTAATGTTCAGATAATTTCATAGGTATATAGATATGTATCTTTTTTTATGTATATGTACTGTAAATAAATATTGAATATTTTCATTTTTTTGGTTTGGGAACAAGGCAAAGCACAGCGTTGAGTACCGCGGCTTACGGTGGGACACTTCCCACGGGAACGGATTAGTGTACTAACACTGGTTTGCATGTACCGGTACACGAACATGTCTACATATAAGTATACATACATTATAGTACTTAAACGTAAGCAAATTAAATTGTTGGAGTGCTGTAAGAACAATATTTCTTACTAAATTGAATATAAAAACTTGCCTTTTTACTGATTTTAAAGTGTATTTATATTTTTATAGGTTTTCTAATCAAGTATTTATCAAAATAATATATATATATATATATATATATATATATATATATATATATATATATATATATATATATATATATATATATATATATATATATATATATATATATATATATATATATATATATATAACCCAAAAAAAGTCAATTCTCTATATTACTGTTCAATATCTAGAAATATAAATAAAAAAAAGGAAACTAGTGACAATCACAGATGACATGAAACCATCCTTCAAATATGATGTACGGGCTCGGACACCGCGCGGCGTGGTCACCTTAGAAACCGTATTGTTCGGTCGTAGCCACGCGAGTACAGTGAGCATTTAACTAATTTGTACTTAATATATTTAAAATATGTATAATAATCTCACGTATAATAATCTCACGCCATATGCTATTTTTACACCTATACCTATATATAGGTCAGTCGTAGCAAATATTATGATAGGAAATCGGCGGCATATGGCAAAAGGAGTGTCTTAACCCGCACATGGCAGGGTAGGCAGAGACTTGAAAAAATAGTGCTAACACACTCTGTTTTCCACTATCTGCCGAATTTAGGACATTGCGTGTTAAGTGGCGTAACTCAACGCCTCGCTTTGCCTTCTTATCAGAGTATATTTTCAATTTAATTTTCATTTCTTGAAAATATTAAATATTTAAATTGAAAATATTATATATTTAATTTAAGTGCGGATCGAACCCAAAACCCGCCACGTTGACAGACACATGCATGTGCCCCTGCGCCACAACAGGCCTTAGATTATTTCTATTCAAATAATAAAAAGGAACAAATATTTTTTCTGTTGACCGTACAGCCAGCAACGACAAAACGATGCATTTATCATCATAAGACTTGTATTAACATTGTCACAGCGTATTGTGCGCACTGTATTGTATCCCGACTCCGCTCGCCTAATGATACTTTACTATTCCATAATAAAGTATACGGACAGATGTTTTGAGGTTTGTTGGAAGTATATCGAGGAAGCATTTTATGTGTATGTTAATATTTTGAGAATATTTTTATTGAGTGGCCTGTCGTGGTGCAGGGGACAACTGTGCGACTGTAAACGCGATAGGTTGTGGTTTCTATTCAAATTTAGGGAAATGAAATATTCAATATTTTCGTTTCCTCATTCATTCATCATCCTTTGTTTTCAAATAAATAGGTTTTTTGTAAAATGCTATGGTATTTGATGAAATGTGTGTGACATCGCCTGTAATCGGGCTTCGTAAGGTCCTTAGGTCGCTCGCCTTCATGCCAAGTTTTGTCTGAGGGAAATGTCTAATATTTCCAATTTCATTTAACTTTTGTTTAATTAGTAATTTCTTCATTAAAATTTTGTTTACTTATTAAATTCTTAATTATTAATTTCTTCATTTTGGTAACAAGGCAAAGCACAGTCCTGATTTCTGCGATAAGAGGCAATGCTTCAAATTGGCTGAAAATGGAGAACGGAAGTGGAACGGAGTGACTTAACACTAGGTTCCGAAGTTCCCTCTGTCTACCCTGCCTTGTGCGGAATACAGCGTGAAGCTGAGTGAGTGAGTGAATGTGTTCCATCCCAGATTTTTCGCCCCATTTGAGGCATAGCCTCTTGTGTGGCAGAACTCAATGCCTCGATTGCCTTGTTGTCCAAACGAAGAAATGAAAATTTCACATATTATATTTCCGAGGCTTTCAGGCTCGAGGCCTCTATCTAAGGCCTGTGTTTATATCTATTTATATCTTTCTATGTTACAGATCTATTATAAGTAATAAAAAATACGCATTTTCGCCTTGTCCCAAAAAAATCCGAATCAATTTTCAAGTTAAAACGACAACAGTTAATATTTATAGGTCCTTGTTTTTAAATAATTTACAAAATCATCATTTAACACAATCTCATTTTCTCACTCCATCCACAGCCCATACAATTATATAATAAAGTTTTATATTGCGTTTTATATCACAGTCTGTCCTTTTCATACTTTCTTTGAGAGAAAGAGAAAGAAATATATGTTTACAACCGTTTAATTTTTTGTAAATTTCTGCCAGTTATATTTATATATGAGGCCTGTCGTGGCGCTGCGGCACAAGCGTGTGACTGTAACCGACAGGTTGTGGGTTCGATTCCCAGTCGAGGAAATGAAATATTTAATATTTTTAATTTAAATATTTAATGCTTAATTTCTTCGCTCTGGTAACAAAGTAAAGCGCGGCGCTGAGCTCCGCCACTCAACACGTAATTCCTCAAATTCGACGGAAAGTGGGAAACGGAAGTGGAACGATCGCCGGTTCCCAAGTTCCCTCTGCCTACCCTGCCATGTGCGGGACAAAGCGTGAAGCTGAGTATTATTATTTAAGTATCTGCATGAACAAAGTATGTAGAGAAATGTTTTTAAAAAGTAAACAGGAATATTAAAGAATAATAAACTATTTTTTCAAAGCCGGAAGTAATTAATCTTGGGACAACGTAATAATTACATCAAAATGGAGGAGTCACAGACAGGATTTATGGAAAATAATAATGAAACAGAAAATTGCGTAAGAAACTCATAAAATATATAAAATAAAGCATTCTTTAGAATATTATTCTATATATTCATAGCATTTAAAATAAGCTTATATTGAGACGCGCTTGAAGCTCACAATATGTAATTTTCAATTGTGTGAACGACATTTACAAATAAATTGAAAATAAAATCTGAGTTATTCATTATTTAACTAAGGCCGTATTGGCGCAGTGGTACAGTGTCTAACAGTAAGCGCATCTACTATGGGTTCAATTCTCAGAAGAAGAATTATATATTTAATTTCCACACGGTGGTAAAACGACAAAGCTTAAACATTTAATATTCAATGTCTCGAAAAATGAAAGGAAAATGAGAAACAGTTTTTTACATTAGGCCTGTCGTGGCGTTGCGGCACAAGCGTTTGACTGTAACCGACAGGTTGTAGGTTCGATTCCCACTCAAGGATAAATTAAATATTTAATATTTTCATTTTAAATATTTAATATTTCATTTTCTTCGCTCTGGTAATAAGGCAAAAAGCACGGCGTTGAATTCCGCCACTCAACACGCAATGCCTCAAATTCGGCGGAAAGTGGCCAACGGAAGTGGAACGGAGTGTCCTAACACTAGGTTCCTAAGTTCCCTCTGCCTACCCTGCCATGTGCGGGATACAGCGTGAAGCTGAGTACATTAGGTTCCCCTGGCAACATTGCTTTGCAAACAAATGTGTGCAGCTAGTGAAAATAGTTATTGTTTTTAAGTTATTTATTATTTAATAGTAGTGGAGATAGGAGGTGTCTTATTGGGGTCATTATCTCGATACTAGGTTCCTAAGTTCCCTCTGCCTCCCTAAAAAAAATATTTAAAACTTTATAATATACACAATTTTGTGGAATATAAATATTAAAAATTAAAATTATAATAACAATTCATAACATAAAGATAACTTATACACCTGCTAATGTTTCAAAAGTAATTTGGATATTTTCCAATATTAAGTTTTTCAGGTCGCAAGGCACGAGAGCTTTAGCGAGCTTTTAATTAAGACTTGGCCTCAGCAAATCAGGCCTTGTTCAAGTAATTAGTCTTTACGTTATTTCTGTCTTGGTAACCTAGATATTTTTATATTATTATATAAATACATAATAACTGAGAATCCTAACTTTAAGTTCTAAGGTTAATATATTGGTTTGAGGCTTGTCGTGGCGCAGCGGCACAAGCGTGTGACTGTAACCGATAGGTTCTGGGTTCGATCTCCAGTCGAGGAAATGAAACATTTAATATTTTCAATTTAAATATTTAATGTTTCATTTCTTGGTTCCGGTAACAAGGCAAAGCGCGGCGTTGAGTTCCGCCACTCCACACGCAATGCGTCAAATTCGGCGGAAAGTGGGCAATGGAAGTGGAACGGAGTGTCTTAACACTAGGTTCCCGGGTTCCCGCTGCCTACCCCTGCCTCGTACAGGCTACAGCGTGAAGCTAAAAAAAAAGTTCTTAAGTTACCTCTGCCTATCCTGTTACGTACGGGATACAGAGTGAAATAAAAAAAAATAAGAAAAAAATTACAGTCTTGGCATATTGAGAAATATTAAAAGCATTTTACTTGCTAGCTTTCAACCGGTGGGAAATTGGGATTAAGACACTCCGTTAACAGCTTTCCGCCGATCGAGGCATTACGTATTGAATGGCGGAGCTCAACGCCAGCGTGCAACTGCGCGGTAACGATATCTATATTAAATATAATATTATATATATTTGGAAACTTGACGTATTGAACACTTTGCAGTAGTCCGCACGCAATATCCCGCACATAGCAGGCAGAGGGAAGAACTATCACTATTTGGCAAGGTACTTGTAGATTTTAAACTGTTAATCGGATCTTCATAAAACATAGCTAAGTATCACCGCGATAAATAAGACTTTCTATAGAAAACAATCTTTTCATTCATTTAGAATATACACAGACAAACAAACAGGTCAAGCTTACAACACCTCTTTTTTGCGGTAGAAAGATAGCCGGTAAAATGATAGTGCACGAGAAAAACCCAAGTAAAGTCACGGGAGACGTACAAAACTAAGATTTTGTGTCAAATATCCAACTAAAGAGAGAACCGGATCTATTTAAATTCATAATTATTAAGTGGGTGTAATTGAGAAAAAACAACGGTATCTGATTAAACTCGTGTCGGACACTAAATTGAATAACGTATTTGAATATCACAAATCCGAGATGTTTTATTCTTGATAATTTTATGGCATGCTTTTAATGTTATGAAACGTTTATAGTAATTAAAGTTATCGTACATTATTGTTGTGCCACGCCTGTTTTTAGCCAACTAGGCAAAAGAGAGGTTATGAGTTTGATCTGTCTGTCTGTCTGTTTGTGGCATTGTATCTCCTGAATAAAAAAAAGTAATTTGTGTGCCGTTTTTTATCAAAAGCCTTGTTTTTGGCGGTGGTTCGTAACTAGATTTGAGATGAGGGTTTAAGAGATCAAATCACTTTGCCAAGATGAGGTAGTGATTTTGCTAGTCAAGAGCTTTTTATAATTTATTTTTCACCGCAAAAGGTAGCAAACTAGCTGAAGGACCATATAATAATAAGCAGAACTTTCGCCATGTATATCTCCACATATAGTTAAATATAATTTTAATCTCTTTTCATAATCTGAACTAAACTGTCATGAAATTGTAGGAAACGCTATTTTTACTTATATATTTTATATAAAAATAATTCACTATTTTCGAGCTTTTTTAGACGTATCTAAACTGTCTATTTGACGTAGCTAAATTTGATTAAAACACATTATTATATGAAGACTTGATTCAGGCCTGTCGTGGTGCAGCGCACAAGAGTGTAACTATAACCGACAGGTTCTGGGTTCGATCCCCAGTCGAGGAAATGAAACATTTAATATTTTCAATTTAAAATGTTTAATGTTTCATTTCTTAGCTCTGGTGATAAGGCAAAGAGCGGCGTTGAGTTCCGCCACTCAACACGCAATGTAAAAAAAAAAAAAAAGAAAGAAAAAAGTAAGACTGTATGATACTATAATATGATATGAACACCCAATTTAAAGGAGGAAAAAGTAAAATTTTTCGAACGTGAGGGTAATGCTGTTAGCCCTATTTGACTTCACAGCTACACCAGGTGAGGCAGGAAGACTGTACGCTGTCCCTGAGAAGTTTACAAGGTCTACGTTACGGTTGTGAGAGAGGAAGTGTCGACCAGGGCACCCCCTGCGGGACTCGTACCTAAGCTTGAGGCCGTCGATCGGGCTGAGGCCCTTGCATTGATACTCTGCATTTTTTTACACTGCAGACAATTTTAGAAATCGCACCACGATTTTCACTTATTTGTTACTTAAATATTTTAGCGACGGTCACCTGTATTCGGTTTTTTAATACAATTTTTAATTGAAAAAAAGATAATCTGTTTGTATAAAAGAAAACTACATATAAAATTTACAAGATAAAAATATATATAAAAATTAAATAACATAAAACCGAAAAATTACCTTGCAAAGTGCTTGTACTAATAATGCGACTGTAATAAAACATAGCCAAGCACTGCCACGCGCAGCGTTGAGTTCCGCCATTCAACACGTAATGTCCATATAATTTAAACATTATTTTATACCATTTTAGATATAAGAAATATTTTTTCATTATTCAATTAATTTTTAGCGAAAAATAGTTTTCAGTACAAAAATATACTTTAAAATTCATGGAAAAGTATGAAAGCATCAAAAAGCTTTTAAAACTTTTGAAAATACTATAACTAATTTTAATATATACCTGATGATTTGAAAATTAAAGCGCTTTTAAACTATACCGACGCTAGAAATGAAATATATAATATTTTTACATCTTCGCTCTGGTAATGTGGCAAAGCGCGGCGTTGAGTCCTGCCATTCAACACGCAATGCCTCACATACGGGGAAAAGTGGGGAACAGAGTCTCTGCCTAACCTGCAATGTGCGGGATACAACCTAAAAAAACATAGAATATAAAATATAAGCAAATAACTGCTTTTTTTCATATAAAACTAAAGATTGAGATGTTTTTCTTTAATTTCAAAGTACTAAAAATACTTTTCGATATAACTAGGCGATGCTGAGTTCCACGGGAGTAAAATTAAATTTAATCTATATATTCAGCAAAAAAGACATGGGATACAAATTAAAAGGTAATAATAATAAAAAAATATATTTGATGCGACAAAAAATATGTTACATATAGCACCATGTTGTTGGAGGTAGGGGCACAAGTGTTCAATCGTAAAAGCCACAGGTTGTGGGTTCGATCCTCAGTCCAAAGAGTGAAATATTTAATATTTTCATTACTTCACTTTGGCAACACGCACTTCCTCAAATCCGATATTTTTGTTAAAATGTATAAAAGTGTGTAAAAGTTCAGAAGATTTCTTTCTAGTAGCAGAGTGGTTAGAGGGAACCTGGGAACCTAGTGTTAAGACAATACGTTCCCATTAATTCTTGATTCCCTTTCTACAAAAATATATAGCAAAATCTTGTTACTAGAGCAAAGAAGTTATATATAATATATAGTTCCCGCGAGCGGGAATCGAAACCATAACGGTAGTGCTTATGCGCATGTATGAGCCCCTGCGCCAATACAGCCTCATTCTTGTATAAAAGTGTGTAAAAGTTCAAAATAAATATGTCAATTTCAATAACTAACAGTAATTAAATTAATATTATTATTATATTATATAATATCCTTTTATTATGGCATATAACACAACCAGCCCCGCTCTCCCCTACATAGTGCGGCTAGCGAGTATCAAGTGTCAGGGAATGTGGGTCGGCGGTGATATTCATCAAGATGGTAATTCGCGGACAATTTGCTTGCTTTATCTGCGCATAATTATCCGAAACGCGTACCTTAATGAACGGTTGTGATGATGTGCATTAAGATGTAAACGGAAAGCGGAGAATGAAAGATATCGACTTCTTTTTAATACTCTACTCACTCGCTTCACGCTGTAACCCGCATAAGGCAGAGTAGACAGAGAGAATTAGGAAACTAGTATTAAGACACTCCGTATGGTTCCCTACATATTTTTAATAGAATATGATGCTAAGAATGATGCTGTATTGGCACAGGGGCTCATACATGCGCATAAGCACTACCGTTATGGTTTCGATTCCCGCACGCGGGAACTATATATTAAATACAACTTCTTTGCTCTAGTAACGAGGTTTTGCTATATATTTTTGTAGAAAGGGAATCAAGAATTAATGGAAACGTATTGTTTTAACACTAGGTTCCCAGGTTCCCTCTAATCACCCTGCTACTAGAAAAAAAATCTCCTAACTTGCACCGTCACCAAAGACATGCGCATCCCAAGACTGATGCAGCGGGCCCGCAGTTATTAACAGTGAGTTATGGCGATGACACGTACAGTATGTGAGAATATAACAGAAGCGATAATTGCCCAAATTTAATTTCCACGAAGCACCAACACTCGTGAACGCGTTAATAATAAATGATTGTAATATATTAAACTCTGATGCTAAATGGTATACAAGTTTTACCTGTCTTTGTGTCAAGCTGTTTGTTGCGCCGTAGCTCCTGAATTAATGAACTTATTTGAGACAGTAACAATATATAATATTTTTAAAGGTATGAGATAATAAAAATATATAATATATTCAATAGTACTTACAATATTGAGGCCTGTCGTGGCGCAGAGGCTGAAGCGTGTGACTGTAAAAGATACAGGTGGTGGGTTCGATCCCCACTCGAGGAAATTCTTTGCTCTGGAGATTTAATTTGAAGTATCAAATTTCGCGGAAAGTTGGGAATGGAACGGAGTGTCTTATCACTAGGCTAAACAGGATGCAGCGGGATAAAGGGCACAATAGTGTATTGAAATAAAGAATATTTTAAAACGAAAAAGAAAACACGTCTCGTTTGAAATTCATTATCCATTAGTTTTCTAAAGTCATTTATCTTCCCGAACAAAAAATGTAAGCTAGCGCGTACGAAAAATTAATTTCCAGGACAAACTACTGTGAGCTCGCCAGTTGATATATTAGAAACGTTTTTAGCTTTCCTTTAATGTTAGTAAGGAAAAATATATTTGTTCAGTGTTATGCATTTTCCGGTATAGATAGTCAGAAAACGACACACTATTTCCATTTAGTTTTAAAAAATAAAGGTTTAATAAATTTAACATGTGTCTGTTTGTTTGTTCGTGTTTGTCTATGGCACCGTAGCTCCTAAACTAATGAACCGATTTAACTGTCTTTTTCATCAAAGCCTTGTTCCACACGGTGGTTCTTAGCGATATTTCACACAAATCGGATTACGATTCAAGATTTTTATGTCGAGACACCTTTTTCTATATTTTCCATCCTAGCAGATCTTAACGCCGCGCTTTAACTTTAGTGAAACGCTTTTGATTACGGTCAAACGATATTATATTAATTACCTTGTTCTATTCAGCCAAAAACTATAGAAAACGAAAGAACATTTAAAAAATATCACACCACAGACAGATAAGTCTTTTTTTTAGCTTCACGATGTATCTCGTACAAGGCAGGGTAGACAGAGAGAACCCGGGAACCTAGTGTAAGACACTCCGCTTCCACTTCCGTTTCCCACTTTCCGCCGAATTTGAGCCATTGCGTGTTAAGTGGCGGAACTCAACGCCGCGCTTTTGCCCTTATGCCAGAGCGAAGAAATGAAACATTAAATATTTTAAAATGAAAATATTAAATATTTCATTTCCTCGAGTGGGGATCAAACCGAGAACCTGTCGGTTACAGCCACAAATTTAAGCCGCTGAGCCACGACAGGCCCCAACTGATAAGCACTTAAAGAATAGCAAAATAAGCTTTTTATGTGACAGCATCATTACCATATAACTTTCATACACAAGTGTTCCGATCACTAATTAATCTAAAGAGTCGTAAATATGGCTGATGCAGATTATAGTTATCAGTGTGGGCGGATCGTAACAAGAAGAAACACTTTTATTCGGTACCATCCAAGTTCACACTTTCCACTGATCGATGCGATAACTTGACGAGCTTTCACGTGATTTCAGAGACAATTCGATATACCGTTTTAAATGGAACCTGTATTTTGTTTTTGTACCTTCTGTTTTTTTTTTGTAGTAGGGTAAAGCGTCACGCTTTTTCCCGTTATTGCAGGGAACGTAGAGGGAACCTCGTGTTACGACAGTCCATTTCCCGCTTTTTTTAATTGGAATTGCCTTTAATAGCTTTATTGGCTACTCGCTTAATTTCCAAGAGTATGTGCAAATTAGACATAGCTGACGTTTAAACATATACAAAATATTCAAAATATGTTTACTCTTACTTTTTTCTACTTTCACGCTGTATCCCGCACATGGCAGGATAGCCAGAGGAATTTGGGAACCTAATATTAAGACACTCCGTTCTCCATTTTCTGTCGAAATTGAGTCAGTGCGTATTGAATGGCGGGACCCGTCACCGCGCCATGCCTTGTAAAATTGAATATATCGTTTCCTCGAGTAACAACCTATAGGATTTACAGTCACACGCGTATACCTCTACGAAACGATAGACATCTAAATGTTATCAAAAAACCTGATCCCAATATGACCATTAAATCTAACGAGTGGGCGACAATCGACAATCGATATAAAATTCGATACTTTGTAATAATTAAGTAATTAACAATATAGAAGCATAAATGTTAGATAAAGAAGTGATTTCGACGGATGTGGGTGGCGTATATAATTTAAAATTGGCATTTTTTTTTTTCGCCACGGCCCACGGCAAGATTAGTCAGTTTCGACATTCCGCCCACACGTATATATGTTATTAACATAAACGCTGCAAACCATTGTGTAACAATGTTCGAAATGTTGATTTTTATCAAATAAAAAAAAAACGCGGTTGTTTGGATTGTTTCTTAGCGAATTCTATATGTGGAGCGTTCTAATTATATATATTAATATTTTTACTACTTTAATTTATATGTATGAGAGTGGAGTATAATATTTGCAGTAAAATGACAGATTAATGTAGTCTGATTGTTATTTTTTTTAGAAAATATATTAAAATTTGAAGACTTGGGGCCCCTTGACGAAAAATAAATGATTTAACTCAATAAACATCACAATTATAGATAAATATATTACACGCTTTGTGCCGTATATATAAAGGTAGGCAGAGGGAACCTGGTAACCTAGCGAAGACGTATAGCTGACGTTTAAAGTTTCAAACCAAATGTTAATATGGCAGGATAGCACTTAGCACTTAGGAACCCAGTGCTAAAACACACCGTTCCTCATTATGGCACGTAATATTTTTCCCTACTTTGCATCGATTTTTTGAAGACTTGCGTGTTAAATGGCAGAGCTCAACGCCATATATTATTAAGAGCGAGCGTGGAAATGAAAATATGTCTTTGAGTATGCACTGCACCATCCCAATACACCAAGATGGCCTTATATATTTTTTTACAGAAAAAAAAAATATTAAACATTCGATTCTGATATATATGTAACTGTAAAATTATATAAATCATTTCATAAACAAATATAAAAGCAGTATAAACTCCAATATAAATTAAATAAATCGCAATAATATATAATAATCAAAATTATTACGTTAACCACTTTAAGGCGGACTTTTATGAGATTCACTTACATGTCCATTGCTTAGTGTTTTTTTTTTATTTGTAGACCGGATTAAATATTATATCTTGTTTATAACTTCTTATTAAGACGTCAATTAACCATATTTATCCGTTTCACGCTGTATCTCTCACATCTCAGGGTGGGCAGAAAGAACTTGGGAACCTAGTGTTTGGGAACCCAATGTTAACACTCTGTTCCCGACTATCCGCGGAGTTTGAGGCCACTGTTTTGAGTGGCGGATTTTAACGCCGCACTTTGTTTCGCCAATATTAACCATATTTATGTATTAATATCATTTTTCTTTATGTATTTTTTTTATTTATAGAATAGCGCAAGTTTTAAAATAACTGGTCAAGTGTGAGTTGAACTCACGTACCAAATGCTCCGTACTGATTTTAGAGTTGAAGGTCAAAAAGAAGTACAACTTGTTAAAGCTGACTAGCATTTAAGTGTAAAGACTGAACTGCTGCACTGTTTACGAAGTGAAATAATAACAACATAAAACAATACAATACAATCATAACTTTCTAATATTTTTATGTATAATATAATTTTAATTTAAAATTAATTATTGAAATTTTATGTGCTCTAAAGGACCGTGGTACTAATTATATGATATTATCTCGAGATAAATGATCTTGACAGACAGAGAGGTTTCCAACAAAGTGATCTTAGAAGACATCCAGTTTTTTTGCGGCACGGAACCCTAAGAAGCTTTTACAACATGTGTGTGTATAATAGTTGTAAAAAAGAATTCAATATTTCAATGTATCCAAGAAATCAGACAAATTGACTCACGCACAAACAAAACACGATATAACTGAAAATCAGATAAAATCAAAGAAACCAAAAATCACAATAGTAATAAACAACTTATATACAAACAAACAAACTATATAATATTCAGTGAAACAAAAGCTGGACCGACAAAGCATCGCAAATCTTAGCGGACGGGAGATAACAATCTGATTCTTT
>DWMZ01001295.1:0-16934 GCA_018249855.1 Eueides tales michaeli
GATAATTCTAATTATCTTTGGGTAGCGGAAATTTGTAAAAATCTCCCTACAGAGATGCTAGCAACGTAAATAAGTTGTAACAAGCGTATAAAAATTTCGACGGAGCTTGGTGAGGACGGATGGCTTAATGGTCAGCGCTTGAACGGTTTTCAAGAGGCGCAGGTTCAAATCCTGCTTCGTCCAATTTTTTATACGTTTTTAAATTTAGTAATATATATTTTTCTTTTATATATATATTCTTAAATTCGTGTATGTCTATTTAAGTATTTGAAAAATTTCATCTTTCATAACATCTTTACCAGTTCTTCAAAATTTATAATAATTTTCTAAATTTACTGCTTCATATCATTCGTGTTTTTTCTATGATACGTGACACTGTCAATTATTTTGCGCCTGTCATCGCAAAATCAGGCCATAAATTAAAAAAAATAAATAAATAAAATAAATTCGAGTAGCCTTAAATGAAAATAGAATAGATAGGCATATGACAGTAATTTTGAGAAATAAAGAAAAAAAATTACTACACTCCATATGTAAGAGAAGATAAGTTCTATAATATAAGACTCTAGGATCAAGAATCCACTCAATGATTCAATTTTTGATGAGTTTAACGCGTTGTTTCACTATAAGCAAGGTGTAGTAGCATCGGTTTTCAAATTTATTTTTTGTTAAGAAAGTTTTAAATAAAAAAGAGAGACTACCAAAAAATAATTACTATAAGCGCGACAGGTTGTGGGTTCAATCGTTTGGTAAGTAGAGGGAACCTGGTAATATAGTGTTAAAACACTCCTAAAATTCTATTAAGACACTTTGGTTCTTCACTTTCCACCATATTCCGGAGGCTTGTCCGGAGGATTCGTGTTGAGTAGCGTAACTAAACGCAGCATAGATAATATTATTTTTTTATTAAAGAAATATATCTACATTATATATAATCTTTCAACCACATTACGAGATTGTCCACTGTGTTTGCATTCTGTTTTGCCAAATCATTAAATGCCTGTTCTATGATTATTGAAAATATATTTTAAATAAATAATTAAATTAATGCATAATAATATATATAATATATAAGATTATTTATAAAAAGTAGATTAATACTACATTTCATAAAGATACTGTCATTTACAATTTTGATAATTATCTGTCAATATAGATTTTTTTTATTTCTTCTTGATTTAAATTCTAGTGAATTTGGATTAAATTATATTTTGCGCCAACTCTAATGTTCATTTGGTATCCTTCTATACTATTTATAATATAAAAGTGTTTTTTTTGTGTGTATTGATGTTTGTTCCACTTTCACGCAGAAACTACTGAACGAATTTAGATAAAACTTTACAACTTATACATCAGAATAATACATAGACTATCATTTATGTAGACTTTCTATAATTTAGCTGTAATATAACAATATGTTTAAGCAGGCGAAGCCGCGTCTAGATCGATAGTTGTTTATATATTCATACGTTAAACATACGGTAACACAATTGATGTTGATGGCAACAATTAGTATAAAAAACCATAAAATTATCGTAAAAGAACTATATAAAACATTATATATATTACAAAATCAGCACAAAATCTTATTTCTTCTGTAAATTATCTTTTAAAGTGGAGACAGCTGCCATCGCCGCATTCAGGAGTTTCGGACCTTCTGCTGCCAACATATTGGTGAATTCATCCACAGTCTTCTTATGTTCGGCGGCCAGCTTGCCAATCGCTTCTTTAAACTTGGCAAGTTCCACGTTCTTAATGTCTGCGACGTCTGAGAACAGCTTGCGTGCTTTATCCTCCGTTACCTTCACTCCGTCTACAATTTTGCCTGAAATGTTTATATATCTGACTTATTTCAATTTTTTAACGAAAGTCGACGAGGCTAGCAAACGACAGGTTGTGGATTCGATACACACTCGAGGAAATGACATATTTAATATCTTCAATTGAAATATTTAACGTTTTGATTTCTTTGCTCTGGTACAAGGCAAAGCGCGGCGTTGAGTTCCGCCACTTAACACGCAATGCCTCAAATTCGGCGGGGAACGTAAGTGGAACGAGTGTCTTAACACTAGGTTCCCAAGTTCCCTTTGTCTATCCTGCCATATGCGAGATACAGCGTGAAGCGGAGTGAGTTTAAATGAAGTTGTTCTGTACGATTTTTTTGTATAATAGTTGTTGACGTAGAAAATTGATATTGATTGATCGAGTGCAAGCTGGAAGATAAGGTGATCGAGAATATCGTGTATTGTGAGGCGCTCGCGTGAGTGACTATAATATGAAAAGAAATTATGAAAACAAAAATGTTGTGATTCTTTATGAATTTGGATCAAGATGTAAATTTATTTCTTTTTGCTTTTGATAAAGGTATAGAATTGAGAACCTGATCGTTATATTTTATTTTTAATTGATGTTTTCATTGATTGATACATGTTTTTTTGGGGCGCCGGTAGTTGGCGAGCGAAGCGAGCAGGGGGCGGAGCCCCCTATTAAAAATATAATATCTTGTTGGGCACAGCGTTTTATTATAACTATGAAGGTTGTAAAGTCAATTGCATATCGATAGGTTGAAATATTTTCATATATATGCTATGGGAATAAGACATAAACGTTGTAGCTTCGATTCTCTTTGGAGGAGATGAAATATTTATTATTTTAATGTCTTCGCTTTGGTAACGAAGCAAAACGCATGGATGAGTTCCGCCATTTAACACTATACTTACAAAACTAATGGGAACGGAGTGCCTTAACACTTGGTTCCAGTTAACTCCCAGTTTCCCTTCTTCTTATTGAATGATTGAACCCACAACCTTTCGGCTTTACAGTCAACGCCTGCGCCACGACTGGCCTTAAATAAGTACTCGTCTAAAATTAGAGACCCTGCGTGCTTTCATTGACGAAACTCCACCTCAAGCTTTTTTATTTGACATTTTTATTTGACACTTCACACATTCTCAGGGCCCATGATAATCTGATCACAGGTACACGCCCTCTCTTTCTTTCAAGACTGACCTGTTTATGTTATACTGTCCCCCTGTACCTACCCGTAGGTCACAGCAGGTGGCTCCAGTATACTTACTTCTGGGTTTTACCCCGGTAGCGGGGACCATCGGCAGGTGTGGCCTCCTACCACTTACGTGGTAGTCATCCAAAGGGAATTCACCCCGCGCAAACTCCAACTATCAACCAACAGGAAGACAGTCTCTTTGATTTTCGCGATTGTTACACATTTTAAATGAAACACTTTTAAACGGATTAATCGCGTATATTGAATTTTAAACATTTTTGGAAACCCGACGTTTCGAACACTTTACAGTAGTCCGTGGTCACGGGTAGACTGTCTACCCGTGACCACGGACTACTGTAAAGTGTTCGAAACGTCGGGTTTCCAAAAAAAAATGTTTAAAATTCAATATACGCGATTAATCCGTTTAAAAGTGTTTCATTTAAAAAGGAAGACAGTCTTTGATCACGCTCCTTCCTCTCTGGAAAAGGTGCCGGAGCTATAAGGCACGCACTTCCACACGCAGAAGCACTCGCTCACATCCCGCACGCCATCCAGCATGCTCGCGTCTCACGTCGTTGAATCCTCAGTGAGGCCAGAGAAGCTGACTATCAATTTCCAGTTGGTACCGGAGTTGTTAATGGCACACTCACTTCTCGACACGCGTTCCGCGGTCTAACCTCTGGCCTACAATCGGCTACATTGGATCCAGGTCTAGCTCCCGGCTCTTATACTAAGCAGGCATGTACTCGAGCTGCAGCAGCCAATCAGTGCTTAGGCCGCCACTAACGATCGCTCCAAACCGCACTAGGGCCACCAGGTAGCCCTTCGCCTTAGGCCGGTGAAAACACTAACTTGCTGCGCCCTAACGCCCGATGCTCCTGACTTCCGGTCCCCGCGGCACCCGTAGTCAAACAACTGGACCGGTGGGTCCAGCCGCGACTTGACTGTCCCCGGGTATCTATTCAGTTACCTTCCAAAGCCCGGTTTTATGGATACACCCGGTAAGGCCCAAATGCACCCAGTAAGGCCCAAATGCACCCAGGTAAGGCATAAACGCACCCAGAGTAAACCACACGTACAATTTCATATTATATTTTGTGACAAATAAATCTGTAGCCTTCCTCAACATAAGCATAAAAAAAATAACATAGTGGGATTTGAACCCGCGCTTCTTTGAAACCGTCCAAGCGTTCTGATCACTAAGCCATACGTTCATAGCGAGTTAGGTTGAATTTTTTATACACATTTTACAATGTTAACAACAATTTTAACAAGCGTATATGAATTTCGAAAAGGAATTTGATCCAGTAATATATGAGATAAATGCGTCCAAATAAACCAAACAAACTCTACAGCTCAATAATGTAAGTATAAAAATACCTATAGATTAATGTACGTTTCGTTTCATTAAGCTACTCACTCACTCAGCTTCACGCTGTATCCTGTATATATATGGTAGGGTTAGCAGAGGACAAGGGAACCTAGTGTTAAGACACTCCGTTCTCCACTTTCCGCCGAATTTGAGGCATTCCGTGTAGAATGATGGAACTTAACGCTGCGCTATACCTTAATACGATAATTTCAAAATATTCAATGCTTCATTTCCTTGAGTGGAGATGGCACCCTTAATCTGTCGTGTTCACAGTGACACTTTTGTGCTCCTGTGCCCCCACTGCTTTAACTAATAATATTCTCCCTATGAAATCTAACTTGTAAACTGCAGCGTTCTACGCCGCGTAGTTACGATTCTACGTTGTTTGTCGAACTTTTATATATTTATACTTACTATCTTTCATCCACTTTATGAGATTATCCACTGTGTTTTCTTTACGTTTTTTCAAATTATTGAACGCATCTTCCATGATTAATGTAGAAAATAATCAAAATAATTAAATATATATATAAGAATGTTTTTAAAAAATATTTCACATTTCCTATGTATGTATAGATATTGTTGTTGTTTGTAATTTTGATAGTTACCTGTCAAAATAGTTTTTTTTTTTTAATTTGAGTTTTTTTGTTTTGAAATTGATTTAAATTCTAGTGGGTTATGCTTTTGAAGCTTTATGTACATTATTTGTTTATTTGATTGTATTGTTTTTACATGTATACTAGCGGTCCTGCGCGGCTTCGTCTGCTTGAATCACGTATATAAATATTTATTTAATATTATTTATGTGGTTTTAAAGAAAATTTTATTACATACTTTATTATGGTAGTACTTACTATACTATCATACACTAAAGTCAGGTTTTTTCACATCATTTTTGGGTGATTTATTTATTTTTTTAAAGCTAATTTTGCTCACAATATACATGAGGAAATGCACAATAGACGTTTATTTTCCGCTTTAATCCTAATCCCGCGGGGATTCCGCAATGAAAATTACAACTTCCTCTATCTTTTAGTAAAAATTGCATAAAAATCGGTTTAGTGTTTCTGAAGATTAAGGTTCAATGTCATTTATTCTCAAAAAAAAGACATTACATCACTTACATGTGGACATAATTATAAACGTTAACATACTGGTACATACATTCTTACGTTAATGATACATACATTATTTGCGGTACTTTGTTAAATTAAAGAATACAATACACAAAACATTATTACAATTATAAAATCACCTTCAACTAATTCAAATAGATATTTTTGTAGAAGTATAACGAGATAAATGCTTTTTCTGAGGGTAGTTTGTTAAAAAGTCGCGCGCCGTTTCAAGTTATCGCCGATTGACCAAGCTTGGTAGGAGTTTTAGGTTATCTATGAGACTCGTACGTCGAGTCGGCGCCCAACCTTTTTGCTATTATTAAATTGTAGTTCGGTGTGAACATTTTTATTAATAGAATAGAATAGAATAGAAACATTTTATTGCACTAAAATTAAAATACAAAATTAAGATTATAAATTTTACAATGAGTGCAAAGGCCTTTGTAGTCTTGGCCTTAATAGTCTTATGTATGAAAATGCAGGTGCATCCGCATACGTTGATAATAGTCTGAAGCATCGTTTGTCAGAGTCAGCTTATGTAGCCAAACCATTTCTTGAAGTATATGAATCACAATTAAAAGAAAGGAAAAGGGCAATAGTTTTTGGTAACTTTAATATTTATTTATTAAGTAATATAATATTGATTTATTAAGTAATACTTATTTAACCTGTAATTTTCACATTAATTAGTTAATAAGTAAGTGAGTATCAATTCACGCCTCTTTGTGAATTATTGTTAGGTGTATACCGCATACATTACGTTTCATTCACAGTGTATAATTCTCTCATAAAACCACATTTGTTATGTCTAATTAAAATCTGGGGAAATGCTTCCAAAACACGATTAGACAATCTACAAATTGTACAAAATAAAATAATGAAAATGTTATACAATTTTGATTTCCGCACTCCAACAAAAAAAAAATATCGCAAAACTAATCGCTGTGTGGCTTAGAATAGTACCACCCTGGTACTGATGGTGTCGTAAGAGGCGATTAAAGTACGAGTGGAAGAGTCACGTTGTCAGCAATGACAACACGCATGGGCGGACTCGACCGGATTGTTACCACCCCCGGCATTTAAAACCGGCGTTAAGTAGTGACCGGTCACTGCGTTTCGCATTGGGTAATGCCGGGCCCCGGTGGCCATCCACCTTACAGACCGGCAACGCTCCTGTAGCTCCTTTAGTGTTACACGGGGCCGTGGGCGGCGGTGATCACTTACCATCAGGTGACCCGTACTCTTGTTTGCCGTGTCTTATCCATAAAAAAAAAAAATTGATGAGCATAAAACAATTTATGTTTGTTTTTGTAAAATTTGTAAAATTTTACAATAAAAAAAAACAACACGTTGTTGTGTTTGTAAAATCACCGTTTAATTCCTCCATCTTAAATTGCTCCATTGATTTATAAAACTGATAGCTTCTTATTGATAATGCTGCCTAGGCGCGGTGGTTTTAGTTCCTTAATTTCTACGTACAACTGTTTGTTATCAGATATAGCGCGATCTACAACTTAAGCCCTAAAGATTCTTTAAGGGAAGCGTTTAAAAAGATTAACATATTGACCGTTGCATCGCAATACATTTTTGAAAATATTATGTATGTTAAGAAAAATATTAATGAGTTTAGCAAAATCGAAGATATACATAATATTAATACTAGAAATAAGTTTAAGCTCAGTGCACCTATAACTCGATTGCATCGAGTTCGTAATTCTTTCATGGGACAGGGTGTACGCTTTTACAATAGGATCCCAGAAAACGTCCGAGAATTTTCTATTTCACAATTTAAAAAAGTTGTGAAAAGACGTTTGCGTGTTAAAGGTTATTACCAAATTAACGACTTTATAAATGATAACACGCCTTGGGAATAAAATGCTCGCTCCAGGCTATTTCAAATGTATCATTGTCAATAATAATAACATGATGTAAAAATTTTGGTTAAAAAAAAAGAGACATGTCCCGCTGAGTTTCTTACATGGTTTCTCCTCAGGTTTGAGGCAGTAACTTTAGTGAACTGGTGGTAAATTTTTTGACGTTCAAAAAACGATAATTGTAACTTCTTATTTTGAATAAAAATATTTGAATTTGAATTTGAATTGAAGAATTTATTGTTATTACATGATCCATCTCTAGTGCAGTATTTTTTGGTAATCTTATTAATAATCCTGTGTCCTATTTCTTTTAAAAGTTGATTGTATTGGTTAGTTCTTGAAATTGTTATTAATAAAACAATATTAAATTCACTGAAAACTATTGCCATTCTCCTTTCTTTTAGTTGTGATTCATATACTTCAAGAAATGGTTTGGCTACATAAGCTGACTCTGATAAACGATGATTCAGATTTTTATTAACGTATGAGAATACACCACCTCCCGTAATATCAGTTCTATAGTTCAGAGTTGAAATTGTAATGCTTGCTCTTCACTGCGGATCCAGGTCTCAATCAATTGAACTATGTGTACTTTGTTAGGTATTGCTTGGAGGATACATTTAAGGTCGTCGTACTTTCCGGCTTTTCGTATACTTCGAGCATACTACGAGCATAAACTTGATAACTATCTAGTATTTTATAAGTGCTAATGCATTTGTTGGTATCGATAAATGAAATTACTGTATCTATGTTTTTGATATTTTTATGATTGATTTTTTTTTTAGCTTCAACCTGTATCCCGCACGAGGCAAGGTAGACAGAGGGAACCCGGGAACCTAGTGTTAAGACACTCCGTTCCACTTCCGTTCCCCACTTTCCGCCGAATTTGAGGCATTGCGTGTTGAGTGGTGGAGCTCAACGCCGCGCTTTGCCTTATTACCAGAGCGAAGAAATGACACATTAAATATTTAAATTGAAAATATTAAATGTTTCATTTCCTCGACTGGGGGATCGAACCCAGAACCTATCGGTTACAGTCACACGTTTGTGCCACTGCGCCACGACAGGCCTCTAGTATAATTATAATTGATGGTGTTCCGTTTACATATTTCATTGTAAGATCAGTCTCACCTTTTTCTTGGCGTCACTTTATTTCTTCTCGCAAGTTTTATCATAAATTTTCGCTGAGCTGCTATTTGATATGAAAATATTTTCAAGTCGTCCTGCAATTTATTTAATTTCCAATGTAATAGGTGAAGTTTAGATCGTTTTCAAGAGATTCTATTTTGACTTGCATTGCACTTATTATTCGCTCGTTTGACGATTTTATGTCAGTAATTTCTTTTTTGATATCTGTATATCAAAAAAGAAATTACTGACATATATATTTTTTGATATGTTTCCTTTCATGTTCTTCAAAATCTGCTCATTAGACCCTACTTATGTATCTAATAGAGATCCAATGCGAGGTATTTTTGGTTTCCGAAATGTTTTTGACGGTTCCGTATTTACATTACTCGTTTTCAACAAATGGGGTTGCGACCCTCCAATTGGTGACCTCTGAACGCTCACGCTTTTGCGTTACGTCAGTTAATGATACAATAAAGTGCAAAAAGTGTCTTGAAAAATAGCAACTGTACGTGTTTCGCAGGGGGGGAAGGCTGCCAGTGGGTGCAGTAGTGATATTGCTGCGGGGGTCCTCTTCACTGTTACACAAGGGTATAAGGTTACTTAAAGGCTCTAGCGAACTCACAATTTAGAATTCTAACCACTCTAATATAAGGAAGAAATTAAATATGAATCTGGTCAGTACGACAGCAAAATTGGAAAATTTACCAAGACAAAGCAATAAAAAACTTAAAATTATTTGTTATTTTTTAGTATCGTGTAAAATAAGCTAATATAAAATACTAGTATAAAGTTGAAAATAAAACACAGCTATTTTGAATTCACAGACAGATACTATGATTTTTTTACATCTATAGATTATGTGTAGGATGAACCTGGGCTGTCGTGAGTCCATCGGTCACGGCTACAGTAGTGGGCTCGATAAACGTGAATCTGTAAATAATTGAGTTAAAAAAAACGAATCCCGCCTCGTTCGTTACTTGGGCTCTTCTCAAGTCTCTTCTTTAGTGAACCGGTGGTAATATATTCGACATTTGATAAATGAAGTATGTAATTTCTTAATTTGAATAAAATTATTAAATTTTATTTAAATTATTTATTTTTAAATGTATATAATGTGTAATGGGGGGGAGGTAATTAATATATCTACCATTCCAAATGTCAATTTCACCTGTACGCGTCGGATAGCGGCGGAAGTCGAAGTACTTTTGTGGTGCTCCCTGTTAAACAACAGACGAGGCTCTGGCGATTTATTGAACGCATCTGCCATAATTAATTGGCGATCGAATAAGTGGCGGTATAACTATTCACCTGGAACATGGTTACAGACGCCCTGAAATCTAAAGAATCTCTAAAAAGAACTAAAGCAAAGGAAAACGTGAAACCACTGTCATGATATTTATGAGGTCCAAAAACAATATAATGATCCCAACAGATCTCGACTCAGGCGTCTCCTGAAAATCAAACGTATAGATCGAGAAAGGAGAACCATAAAAGTTCGCAAAAAGATGCCGAATAGATATATGAAACATTCTACCACAAAGCCGAACTTTAGATCTTGGAAAGAGAGCTAGAGAGATGCAACTCGACCATAACCGGCGTGAGCGAAACTCACTAGAGAGATGGCAGCCAATTCGATACAGTAAAATATATCTTATGTCTCTGGAAATGAAGAAAACAGCTTTGCTGGATTGGATATTGTTATACTAAATTTAAAAACGTATAAAAATTTGAACAAAGCAGGATTTGAACCTGCGCCTCCTGGATCCGACCACTAAGCCATTCGAAAAATTTAGTATTTTTCTTTCCTAAGTGTGGGATAACACTTTAAAAATAGTAAAAATATTTAATAAATAGCATTCTCTCTTGCCAAACGATAATTCTAACGAATTGTCTTTGGGTAGCGGAAATTTATAAAAATCGTCCCTACAGAGATGCTAACAACATAAATAACGTTGTAACAAGCGTATAAAAATTTCGACGAAGCTTGGTGAGAACGAATGGCTTAGTGCTCAGAGCGCTTGGACGGTTTCCAAGAGGCGCAGGTTCGATTCCTGCTTCTCCTTTTGCTGAATTTAGTATTTTTCTTTCCTAAGTGTGGAATAACGCTTTAAAAATAGTAAAAATGGATATTGATATGCCAAATATATAGAACAGTGTTCTTCTGGGCTACAATTCTATTGATGACAGAATTACATGTATATAAATAATTATGTCGTCAGTTTTAATAAATATAATTGAAGTCTACGCACCAACATCAACAACTGCCGATGATGTCGTTGAAACTTTTTACAGAGAGTTAGAAACATGCCTGGCGCAAGTCCCAAGCAAGGATCTATTAATTATTCTGGGGGACGTCGATGTCAATATGGGGAGTACTCGGAGTGAAGTCGGCCATAGTTTAATTTTATGGTATTTCGGAGCTCAATAATATATGCCCAGATTTTGTGTCGTGGTTTGTATAAATCATATTTACTAGAATACAACAATCGTGGATTCATCTAGGTATAACATTGGTTTTATTATAGAAATCCCGCATATAGTAGGTTAGATAAAGAGAACCAAGTGCTAAGACACTCCGTTCTCTTCTTTCAGTATGAATTCGAGATATTACGTGTTGAGAGAACACAATCCCGCTTTTTATTACCAGATCAGTGAAATGTATGTAAATAGACGCCATATATCACGTGAATACATCAAGAAATAAATGCGTAAATTTTTAGCTTAGTTCATTAATAGTATAGTAATTAGGGTTTACCTCAGGGACGTATTTATTAAAAGCTGTAAGGTATTATTATTGCATAATTACCTGTTAACTACACTCAGTCTGACGCTGAGCTTATTTAGTAGTTGTTGATGATATTTTAGTATTTATTCCTAGTAGATTCTTCCATCTTCTCAAACTTCTTATAGCGCAAAATATCTTGCGGCTGAGCTCAGCAACTTGAGGCGGTCAGAAAAATGCGCTATTCATTCCGATTACCAAATTTTTAACGCTGTCACTACGTTCTATACAAATATTGTTGAAAAGAATTTCGGAGGGAGATTAGATTGTAATTTATATAGTTGCTTTGAGCGTCCAAACATACATTCTTTAGATTTATTTGGATTATAATAGACAGTCCGAATGATTCACTCCAAGAAGCAATCATTTATAAGTCGGAATTAATATTTTTAATTGCTCTCCGTGTATGTCATTTACAGATGCCTTATAAATCTGCAAATCATCAGCATAGAGATGATAAGATGACGATATATGTGTAGTCAAACTGTTAATAAAAATGAAGAACAATAAGGGCGACAGTACACCTCCTTGCGGAACACCAGCTTTATATGACTTTAAGAAGTACACATTCCGTCAGGCCTGATGGTCTGAGTGCGACCACGAAGATATGAGGAAAACTATACAGTAGCTTTTGGAGATCCATTAATAGACCTAAGAATTGATAACAAGATATAGAAATCAACTGTATTGAATGCATTAGTTAAATCCAATAAAGCAAGTACGGTAACTTGTTGTTTGTCAATGCCGTATCTTACGTCATCACATACTTTATTAAGTGTTGTAATTGTACTATGGCCGGAAAGACGACAGAATGTTCTTTTTGTATAGGATGTTTAGGTACAAGTATAATTGCTAGTGAACAATGCGTTCGAGTACTTTTGAAAGGAAAGGGACAAAGGAAATTGGACGATAGCTTGAAAAGGATAAAGGGTTGGAGGTTTTTGGAACGGACGTCAATAGTGCATGACGCCATGTGTCAGGAAATTCACGAAAGGATAAGGAGCATTTAAAAATGTGACACAAGATAGGAAGAAATTGAATTTAAAGTTAACAAAACCATGCGGCTACTTATGTTATCGCTTTCTTTAGCATCAGATTTGATAGTCATTATATGTTTCTGTACTTAGACTAGAGTAATAGATGTAAAGAGGAAGGTAGTTAAAGGATCAGGGAGCAGGGCTGGATCTTGGAGGGTTTTTAATTTAGTATGACTATTCATTTGATAGACTTAAGTGAAAAACATACTTAGGGACTCTAAATCTGTCCAGTAGCTTGATACAGATAAATTTTTAGTGCGCCTTCCTCCTATACCCATCGCGTTCAGAAATTTTCAAGTTGTTTTTAGGACTGCTGCTGTCAATTGATGAATGAATGTAGTTACGCTGAGCATCTCTGCAAGTTCTATTGCATCTGTACCGTAGTATTTTGGACAAATGGAAATTTTCATCAGTATGATTTCCTTTGTATTTTAACTTTGCACATCGCGTTTGACCATAGGTAACTTTATATCCTGAGTCAATCATGGAGCAGGGAGATGCTTTAATAGGTCTAAGAGGTGCATGAATATCAAATTATTCTATCAAAAGAAATTAAAGAGATTTATTTGGTCATTGACAGTGTCGGCAGCAAGTATGCAATCCTAATCGATTTCATTGTCTATATTGTTAGAGCATTTTCGCATCACTAGTAGGCTTCGTAGGCGTAAGCTTAGGTATGCGGATACTAAATTTAAAAACATATAAAAATTTGAACGAAGCACGATTTGAACCCCCGCGCCTCTTGGAATCCGTCCAAGCGCTCTGACCTCTAAGCCATTCGCTCTCACCGAGCTCCGTCGAAATTTTCATACGCTTGTTACAACTTATTTCCTGCTTCGTGCAATTTTTTATATGTTTTTAAATTTAGTATTTTTCTTTCCTAAGTGTGGAATAACACTTTATAAATAGTAAAAATAGGTATGCGGATTTTATAGGATACCAATAGGTAAACAATAGGTAAATTAATAGGTATAATAATGTCAATAGGTAAACCAAGTCGTGATAGGAAAACGCTCCAGCCGACATTTATTCAAATTTAGCAACACTCTCGGAAGAAGAGACTATCGTCAGATCTATACAATTACAATAAAAACAGTCCATTTTTTTTACTGTGCCAACTTTGGATAGGCAGTTTTCGCTAACGAATCACTATCGTCAAAATTATATATTATCAAACACTGTTATGTATGTAATCGACCGTCGTGAGCGTAAAAACGTGTGACTGTAACGCAATGGTTTGTGGATCGATTCTCACTTGAGGAGTGAAATATTAGATGTTTTAATTTGACCTCGTTTTGGTAATAAGGTGTGATGTTCCAAAAAAGGTTCCCAGGTTTCCTCTGCCTACTCTACTATATATGACATACGATATAAACGTATAAAGTTTGGTACTTACTTTTTTTTAGAGTATATATGTGTAAAATTGTGACATGATTCTGTTCTTTTTATTCCGTTCGATAAAAGATTACATGTTGCGGAACCTAACGCTGCGTTTAGTCTGTTTAATTCAGTTATTTTTGTTTACTAAATTATGAGAAAGAAACTCACAACCATTCATTTAAAAACTCTATCGATAGCTGACGAAGAGACTTTAGTAAAGATATGCGCTTCGACGTTCTCCACTGAACAAATAAATAAGTCAAAGGATTTACTTTTTCAATCAGTTCCGACAGATCAACGTAAAACGATTAGAAAGGGAAAGGAGAATCGTGTTTTATTTGATATATTCAGCTTTTTCAAAGTAACTGATCCTGACCTACTCCCCGTGTTCGTAGCACTGGATCTGGAAAAACTACCCACAATTTTGTTTGATCACCTGCATTCATCTAAGCTCCTGAAGGATTTGGCGTTGGTTCGTAGCGAAATTGACATTATTAAATTGTCCTATGTATCCATCGATCATAGCCCTGTTTCTCAATGTTAAAAGGGGCGCATATCAATGTTAAAAGGGGCGCATACCAGGATAGCGGTCCTATAGGCTTAATAAATATGGATTCATCGGCTATAAGCTGTAACGGAAACGAAATAAATCTTCCTAATATGAATAGTCCCCAATCTAAGAATTTAAATAAAATATGAATGGACGGTAATAATGAAATTACTAAAAACAAAAGTCCGTTAGTGCGACCGGCAAGCTATGAGTCACTCGGCAACAAAGACTGTCAGCTAAGTGATCGCGATAAGACAACGCAAAATAAATCTTATGCGATAGCTTTAAGGTCGGAAGCGAAATCTAACGCAAATGAGGGGTGGAAACTAGTCCAAAAAAGGACGAAAGAAAAGGGGTTACATTGAAGAGAAAACTGGGAGCGTGATAGTTGATGCAGAGGAAAAATTCAGAGCGCTAGAACGACATGCACCCCTGTTTATTACCAATGTTAATAAAAGTACCTCAGAATCTGATATCACTACGTACATATATAAGAAAACTCAAGAAACTGTAAAACTTATCTAGAAAGAATATCTAGTACTTATATAGAAAGAATATCTATACAATGTGAATGTGAATAAAATGCATATAACTTTTATGTGTTACAAAGTAAAGTCCCTTTGTTCTTGGACGAGAGTCTGTGGCCAACTTCGCCGCTTTATTAATATTAAAATATCACGAAATAGAAATATCGGCTCAGTTACAAAATCACAAAATGGATAAGAATAAAGATATTTATAAGTTTGCTACATTTGACTGTAAGAACATAAAAAGATCGGTAGACAATATCCGTGATTTATGTGAAACAGCTGATGTCGTGGCGCTCCAGGAGACATCATTGTTGCCGGATGAAATACCTTTGCTGAACACCATCAGCGACGAGTTCAGCTGTACAGGCGTGTCAGCCGTTGATACCTCTGTGGGAATCCTGCGTGGTAGACCTTATGGCGGTGTAGTTCTGCTGTGGATACGTAACGTATTTCATAATGTAACCGTCGTGCAGTGTAACAGTTCTCGTGTATGTGCAGGGAAAATGGTGTTAAATCAAAAGACAATATTAGTAGTGAGCGTATATATGCCAACGGATTCTCTATTTAACTTAACGGAATTTACGGATATTATGAGCTCGGTAAGTGCAATTATAGAAAATTATAATGTGGACTGTGTGTTATAATGTGCTTATATTCTAGGTGACTATAATGCTTATCCTTGTGAGCGATTCTATGATGAGCTTGGTGCATTTTGTAATGAGCAAGAATGGTTATGCATAGACTTTGAAATGTTAAAAACATTTTATAATACCTACATATTTATTAGTGAAGCCAATGGCTCTAAGCGATGGCTCGACCGCTGTGTGGTAACCAAAGCAGCCGCTCAAACAGTTAAAAATGTGTAGATATGTTAACTATGATATGACGTGGTCGGATCACTTTCCTTTAATTATTGAATGTAATTTGAATGTTATTCCAATAATTAAATTGCAATTTCATGTAAAATGCAACAAAGTCGTGTGGGGTGACAGGAACCCACAACAGATTGAAACATATTTAAAGGAATGTACTGAAAAGTTGGGTGTCATCGATTTCCCACATGAACTTTGTAAGTGTGGCAACATCGTTTGTTATACAGAAGTATCATAAATAACTTTTACGAGGATATTGTAGCAGCTTTAAGTGAATCTGTCATTATAAGTTGTATGCGTAGGTGTTGAATTATATTTGAAATTGCCGCTTTTTCTACTAATGTCATTTTGACAAGTTGCAACGTAAGAGCGCTGTAAACCCTCTCTGCTCCGAATATCGTGCTGTGATGTACCTAGATTGAATAACTTACGAAATAAAATAAATTATCATTATAAAACTCTTTTAATAACAACAGGTTATGGGCCCAGACCATAATCTAGCCGCGAAAGTTGCAGAAAGTCGAAAATAATAAACGTATATGTCGCCGGTCATAAAGTGATAAGACATAACCTCTCTTGAACACGCGGTTGGAAATAAAATTGTAATTACTTGAAGATGTCGTCAAATTCAATGGTATTAATTGAAAAACTGGTTGGACGGGATAACTATAATACCTGGAGGTTTGCGGTAAAAACGTACTTGCAGCATGAAGAGCTTTGGTGCTGCATAGAAAATGAAGATAAAAGTGTTGATCCAAAACTTGATCTGAAAGCTAAATCAAAAATCATATTATTAGTGGACTCAGTAAACTACATACATATTCAAGGCCAAAACCGCAAAGGAAGTCTGGACTAACTTACAGAAGGCTTTCGATGACCAAGGATTAACTCGCCGTGTGGGTCTACTCAAAGATCTTATAACAACCTCACTAGATACCTGTCAAGATATAGAAGACTATGTCAATAAGATAATGACAACAGCACATAAATTGCGAAACATCTCATTTGAAGTAAATGATGAGTGGCTGGGTACTCTTCTACTTGCCGGTTTACCCGATATGTACAAGCCTATGATAATGGCAATGGAAAGTTCTGGAGTGTCCATTACAGCGGACTCAGTGAAAACTAAGCTCTTACAGGAAATTAAGAGCTCCGACTCAGTGGCATTATATGCCGGGAATAGATATAAGCAGAGAGCACAAGCAAATACTGAGAAAGTAGTTAAAGGTCCCCGTTGCTACAAGTGTAATCGACATGGTCACATTAGCAAGTACTGTAAAACAA
>DWMZ01001296.1:0-16934 GCA_018249855.1 Eueides tales michaeli
ACGTGGCGGAATTTGAACTGCCGCCTCTTGGAAACCGTTCAAAGGCTCTGACCAAATAAGCCATACGTTCTTATATCATTATTATCATATTTTAATAAGAGATTAAATAATACAAACATTGTGATACTTACATAAATCAATATCATAGTTTTATTGCTATACGGCCGTAGTAATAAACACATTGATTAGTACGGTTTGATCACCACTCAGGGAATCATTCCTTGAATGGGGATCGAATCGTAAATATATATTTAAATTTGTCACATTGGCAGTACGTGGCGTTGATTTCCGCCATTCAATACGCAATGTCTCAAAAATTGAATGCTGGGTGAGGGACGGAGCATCTTGATAATGGTTTCCTCTGTCTACCTATTCTTTTCTAGAAACATTTTAGACCATATTATCCCCTTTCAAGACTATGTTCTCCCCCCCACCTTCCTTTCATTTTATATATGTACTTATTCCCATTATAATTTTATTGTAAACAATATAAGAAGTGAAGGAATTTTCAATAACCACGCAGCCATTTTATAAAAACGGTATATTATATATTTAATTCAACTTGAAACAAAATTATATGAATTATAAATAAATTTCACTTTACGATTATTTCAAACTTTTAGAGAATCTGTCATTTTATATTATATCATACATATATATGAAATACTATGTAGTAATAAACGGCACAAGCGTGTGACTGTAAACGCAACAGGTCGTGGGTCCGTTTCTTATTTTCTTCGCTCTGGTAGCAGGGAAAACCGCGGCGTTGAGTTACGCCACTCTATACGAAAGTGGGGAATAGGACGGAGTGTCTTAACACTAGAATCCCAAGTTCCTGCACTGCTATATGCGGAATACAGTATTAAGCTGAAAAAGGAGAAGGAGAAGTTTTGTTTTTAATGGCATATATAAAACAAAATAATTGTTTTTCATGTTATGTTATAAATTCAGTCGTATCTGTTTAACCTTGACAGTGACAACCATTAATATGTTGCTCTAAATATTTTTTTTATTAAATAATAAACTCTAAAATTTGTTTTTACTAACGTGCGACTGTAAACGTTTCTGGATGTCCCACAAAGATTCCATCACCACTTAATAACCTTTTTTAGGATACAAAAAACCAAACTTTGATATCTAATACTTATTTAGAAAACATAAAAAAATTAAGAATATGAAATATGTATGTAATATTTCAATTTCTCCGCTCTAATAACAACGTCTCTCAACACGCAAAGTTTCAAATTATTAACTAGGTCTCAAATTTCTTCTGAAAACTCCTTACATTGACAATGCGGGCGAAGTCGCAGCTATAAGCTAGTTACTACTATAAAGCACTTCAGTTCAACACATTCACTGTGAAGTGCTATTTTAGCACCACGAGTCGAGATAAACGTTCTTTGTTCCCGACAGTTAAATAAACATCTATATATGTAAGATTATCTTCAACAAGATAAAATTAATTTTTAAATGACCGTAGCACGTAATTGGTATATTAAATTGCGTGGATTTGCTCACAATTTTATATATCATCATCAGCTTCACGCTGTATCCAGCACATGGCAGGGTAGGCAGCGGGAGCTTGGGAACTTAACCCCTCTTTCAGCCGAATTTGAGGCATTGCATGTTGAGTGGCGTAACTCAACGCAGCGTTGTTACCAGTTTTGCCTTGTTACCAGAGCGAAGAAATGAAAACATTCAATATTTAATTTGAAAATATTAAATATTTCATTTCCTCGAGTGGGGATCGAGCCAACAACAGGCCCGACACGACAAATATATATTATTAGAAACCATAAACGTCGGGTCTCTACATACTCTCTCTCTCTCTCTCTCTCTCTCAACTCAGCTTTACGCTGTATTCCAAGCGTGGCGATGTATTCAGAGCACTTGAGCACCTAGTGTTAAGACACTCCATTCCGATTTCCACTTCCCGCCTAATTTGAGGCATTACGTAATGTGTCGCGGAGCCCAACGCCGCGCTTTGCCTTGTTACCAGAACAAAGAAATGAAGACAATAAATTTGTAAATATTATATGCTTCATTTCCCAGAGTGAGGGTCAAACCCACAACCTGCCCCTTTTTCAGTCACATTCTCTCACTCTTAGATCGTCAGATCAAACTTATAACACCTCTCTATGCGAGTTTGTTGGTTTCTTGTTTTCGAGATCAAGAAAACAAAAAAGCAACAAACAAACAAACATACAATCAACGATATATAATAACATATATTATCTAATCACTTTATCAATATCATTGACATGTTCAGTCGTTACAAGGATACGGTGGAAGAAACTGTATAGGACGATGCTGGCTCAGTGACTTCAAGATGGAGGGGAAAAGGAGCTATCTGCCTTTATTAAGACAAGTAAGAATTTTTTTATATCAGCTACGGCTTGAGAGTGCAAGTTTTTAGTAAAATAACAGTTCTCAGCTAAGTTTTGTGAAAATCGGGTCAGTTATTTAAGAACTACATCAGGTTGCCGAAATGGAGAGTCATTTTTTGTATTGGATTTCTTTTTTTAATTTGAAATTATTTTTTCTAATACAAACTTGATAATACAAATTTGATAATACAAACTTGATAATACCTTTTTAGGATACAAAAAACCAAAATTTGATATGTCTAATACTTATTTAGGAAACATATATTGTTTTAATGTAGAGGGATTTGAATTCGCGTCTATTAGAAACCGTCCAAGCGCTTTAACCGCTAAGCCATACGTTCTCAAATATAGTTATGGAGAGTTTTTGGGAAATAACGGCTGTGGTTTGCAACAAGCGCGGGTTCAAATTCCGTTACGTTTACATTTTGATATGTTTTCTAAATAAATATTTTTCTTTTCTAAATGTGGATTACCATTTTAGACTTATTATGTGTCTGTCTGTGGCACCGTAATTTCTGAAGGACTGAACCATTGAGTATATATGATTTATGAGGACTGTCGCGTTTACAGTCGCACTCTTGAACCCCAAGAGTGTGACTGTTGTTGGTTCGATCGAGGAAATGAAATATTTAATATTGTCAATTCTTCTTGCTTTAGCAATAATTGCGGCGTTGAATTACGTCATTAACGCAAATTCGGAGCCCGATGCTATGGTGGATACAGTGTGAATTTTTGAATAGCATAAAAATGTACATAAGGAAGTAATACAAATGGATTTAGCAGTCTTACACTATAAGTCGACGATATAATAGAGTAGAATAATGGGACCTAGTGTTAAGACACTCCGCTTCCTACTTTCGCCCTATGTTTGTATCATTTTTGACCTTTGAAAAGAGAATTAATTTTTGGAGTGGGGTTTGTCGATGGTCTGCTATATCGTTTTAATACTGTGAGGGATTGGTTAATAGTTCTATGGAGAACAGAGTCTTTTAATACTACGTTAGGAGAAAAGAGAGTTTAGAAAAAGTGTGTCTGTGTATACGTTGTAGTAATTACCATTTACAAGATAAGTAAAACCCTTTTCTTAGTAACTAAATTAAATACTATGTGTAAATAATACTAATAACAATAAATTAAATACTATGATATTAATTTTTTATTCAATTCCTTAATTTATAAAATGTTAATCTCTAAAGATATTGTTTTTCGATATATCATTAAATATCTATGATAAATAAAATTAAGGCCGTCGTTGCGCAGAGGCACAAGCGTGTTATGCGTGCGTGTTATCGGGACATTTGTTAGGTTCGATTCTTGCTCGGAAGAATGAGAAATTTAGAAAATTTATTTTCTCGCTCCGGCTAGCGGGCAATGTGCGGTGTTGAGTCCCACTTAACATGCAATGCCTCAAGCGTGAAATGTGAGGAGCAATAAGATAATTGATCTATAGAGGACACGGAGTTCCCAGATTTCCTCTCCCTAACCTGCTTTCTGCGGGATGGCGCCGACACGGCGAATGTTCAAAATAGTATACTAAATTTAAAAACATATAAAAACTTTGGACGAAGCACGATTTGAACCCGCGCCTCTTGGAAACCGTAGAACGTGTGAACGAATGGTTTAGTTGGTCAGAGCGCTTGGACGGTTTCCGAGAGGCGCGGGTTCAAATTCTGCTTCGTTCAATTTTTTATACGTATATAAATATATATATATATATATATATATATATATATATATATATATATATATATATATACACATAAATGTTACAAATTCTTATATATATCACCCTAATATTAATTAATAATAATAATTTATTACGCAAATATAGGCTGAAAGAAAAACAAATATCTTTTTTTTCTTCTATTTTATCATTCAGAGGTGTAATGGCGGCCTTACCACTAAAAACAATGAACCATGAACCATGATGAGGATTTTGTTTATGAAAATACACAAAGGTGCTTTTGCACATTTGTGTATTGAAATAAAGAAGCAATAGCAGTGAAATAAAGAAAAATAATGTATACCTATAATATATCCCACATATAAGTAACTGATCACGGTCTAAAAAATCAAAAAAAGTCTCCAAAATGGCGTTTAGTTGTGTTTGTTTGTTAGCCCTGTGCGATTTTACGCGCTTATCTTAGAAACGGCTATTCAGATTTAAATGTGGTTTTCACTTATATTCTTCCCACAACATTTAATGTTAGTTTTATTTAAATCGGTTTATATATAAAAAAAGTTATGTCAATTTAAAATATTTAGTTCGACAAAATTGCTACAATTTTTATATTCATTTAGCTGAAATTTTAATTTTTTAATGTCTTAAAAGTTATTAGAACAAGAAAGAAAGTACATAATTTTTTTGTATACACCTTTCACAATGTAAACTTGTACAAAGTTTTATTATATCAATATTTTTTTTGACTCAGATACTGATTATCACAGTATTATGATATGGATTGTTATTAGGCATAATTCTATAAATCGACTTAAGATATACTGCCACAACTGGTAACAGTAGCGTGTTGATATCACGCATTGCAGTAACATTGATAAGGGAACTGCTTATCAGCTGTCAATTTCATAATACGTTTTACCTATATTTATCTAAAATGTAGGCGTTTAAAGTTTTTGTTGGTAGCTAGGGAAGTCTGTGTAGTTTTAGATTGCTATTATTTAGAAGTTTTTATTTCACTTGCTCAGTATAAGTGCATGTTATATCTTGGAACAACTTGACCCACTTCGTTGTGTCTGATTGATCTGAAATTTGAATTGCGCTTTCAGTTCTCATAATAATTAATTATACTCAATATCATGTAATATATAAAATGGCCTCCGCGACAAGATGGTGGATTACAATTTTTGTAATACCCACCTAACATACTTTAGTATAGGTATAGGGAACTTGAAGACCTTAGTGTTAAGACACTTCGTTACGTTTCCCACTTTCTGCCCTTTTTGAGGCTTCGCTTGTTGAGTGGTGGAACTCAACGCCGCACTTTGCCTTGTTACTAAAGGGAAGAAATAAAAAAAAAATGTTTAAATCAAAAATAATATATATTTAAATTTCTTGATCGCGGATGTAACCTACAACCTATCGCGTTTTCAGTCACACGCTGGTGCCCCATTTAATATGAGTATGAAATGCAATAGTTTGATTTATAAAACACAATTCACCATATAAATATCTAAAAAGCTTGTTTTTAAAAAGGTGTTTTTTTTTATTTAATTTTATTTGTGGGACAATTTGTTTGTAGACAAAGTGTTTTGTTGTGCCACTTAACACATAATAACCCTATCTTGGCATCGAGTCACAGCGTATGCTTTTATAAAGTTTTTTTTAAAATATTTTTATAGCTTCACGCTGTATCCCGCTCATGGCAGGGTAGGCAGAGGGAACTTCGGAATCTAGTGTTGAGACACTCCGTTCCGTTCCCCCACTTTTCGTCGAGTTTGAGGCATCGCATGTTGAGCTCTTTGCTTTGTTACCAGAGCCAAGAAAAAAAACATTAAATATTTTAATTGAAAATATGCGAAGCGAGGCCTGCCGTGGCGCAGCGGCACAAGCGTGTGGCTGTAACCGACAGGTTCTGGGTTCCATCCCCAGTCGTGGAAATTAAATATTAATATTTACAATTTAAATATTTATAGTTCCGCCACTCAACACGCAATGCCTCAAATTCGGCGGAAAGCGGGGAACGGAAGTGGAATGGAGTGTCTTGACATTAGGTTCCCGGGTTCCCTCTGCCTATCCTGTCTTGTGCGGGATACAGTGTGAAGCTAACTAAAAAAAAATAATTGAAAATACTAAATATTTCATTTCCTCGAGTGGGGATCGAACCCACAACCTGTCGTTTACAGTCACGTGCTTGTGCCCCTTCGTGACAGGTCTCATAATTTTTAATACTATTTTAATATTGAAATGAGATAAAGGTGTTATTTAATTATGTTATTTACTTATTCATTCAATTAGCACATGTTTTTCACTATAATTTGCTATCGTATAAACATGTTTTTTTTCATTTATTTTGTACCCGCCCAGCAACCGATAAAAAGTTATAAATACGTCTGAAGGCGTTACAAGCACCGACGTCACGAAATATTGACTATACTCCTATATGTAATATATGGCAATGTATAGAATACCTGCGGAGACCAGGTTATTATGAAACAATAAGAACATTATGGTTTATTACATACATTTTTTTTCAGCTACATGCTGCACCACGCATATGGCAGGGTAGTCACAAGAAACTTGGTAACGGAGTAATAAAATATTCTGTTCCCCGTTTTCCGCCGAATTTGAGGCATTGCGTGTTGAGTGGCGGAACTCAACGCCGCGCTTTGTTTTTTTTTCCAGAGCGAAATAATGAAAACATTAAATATTTCAATTGAACATATTAAATATTTCATTTCCTTAAGTGGGGATTGAACCCACAACCCGATTACAGTCACACGCTTGTGCCGCTGCGCCACGACAGGTTTAAACTAACTTTTATTTTACAACTAAACCTGTACCTCGAATATAACAATTTGGACCAAGATCTATTTGAAGTTAGTTTATTGAAACTGAGAGAAAGTTAGCTTAGATTAGAAACATAAATTGAAAAATAACTAATCTAACCTATTATATACTAAAAATTCGTTAATTCATATTGATCATGCACGGCAAAGTATGTACATATGTACATTATATTTGTTTTAGGTATTCTATATATTGCCAAAGTTACAATACTTTTTAAGTTATAATACCGAATTCTACAAATTCATTAAGATTTTTATTATTATTATATTTCTTTCTTTTTCTTTTTTTTTTTCTTTAGCTTCACGCTGTATCCCGCACGAGGCAGGGTAGGCAGAGGGAACCCGGGCACCTAGTGTTAAGACACTCCGTTCCACCTCCGTTCCCCACTTTCCGCCGTATTTGAGGCATTGCTTGTTGAGTGGCGGAACTCAACGCCGCGCTTTGCCTTATTACCAGAACGAAGAAATGAAACATTAAATATTTAAATTGAAAATATTAAATATTTCATCTCCTCGACTGATCGAATCGAACCCAGAACCTATCGGTTACAGTCACACGTTTGTGCCGCTGCGCCACGACAGGCCTCAGGTTTTTATTAAAATAACTGATGATTATTCGATCTAGGAAATTAAATATTAAATATTTTCATTTCTTCGCTGTGGCAATCCGCGGCACAGTTTCGCCACTCAAATTCGGCGAAAAGTGGGGGAACAGAGTGTCTTAACGCTAGGTTCCCAAGTTCTCCATGCCCAACCTTCTGTATACAAGATACGTGAAGCTAAAGAAAAAAGACATTTTCTAGGCATCATTACTTATATTATGACCTGTTGCAAGATCTAGGGTAGTATACGAGGCAATTAAGAAATCGTTGGCGGTAGTTTGATATAATATATATGTCAACTGACAGACGAATGACGACTCAGTATGTGACCACAGACTACTATTATGCAAATAAACATATAGGATACTAAAAAATTATATAATACTAAATAAAGGTGATATAGTCTATTTTAAGATATCTAATAAAATTTGTAAAAATTGAGAAAATCAAAGAAGCTCTAATGAGAGGATGTAAACAATTTCCCCGCATCGATTTTGTTCATATTTCGTGTTCTGCAACTTAATTTTTTATACTTTTTTCATTGAGTTTTTTATTTTTTTTAATAAATCCATTTATTCATTAATTCAAGTGTGGAATGGAATGGAGTGTCTTAACACTACGTTTCCAAGTATTCTCTACCTACCCTGCCATGTGTGTGATACTGAAAAAAAAATTAGTTATTTTTCGATTTTCTCACATTTACTATAGATTGTTTACTGCGTGATGGCACTCGTATTCGAAAATGTGTACTGTATAGTTTAGTGTGGATTATTTACATTCGTAAAACTCTTCGATGTTTAGAAGACAACTTCAGTAAATTCTGCAAATCAGTATTTAATACTAATTTAGAAAATGTTTAAAATCGTGCCTGTTGGAATCCGTCTCTTGAACGTATGGCTTAGTTGTCGGAGCGCTTGGACGGTTTCCAAAAAGCGCAAGTTCAAATTCCGCTAAGTTTTTTTATACGTTTTCAAAATTAGTATTTGTCTTACCTAATTTTGGATTAACACTTTAAAAACACAAAAAGGTAGATAATATTACCAAATAAATTTTGTGTACTGAAAAATCTTGCCTAGCAACTAGAGGATATTGAAAGAAACTACAGATGCTTGGTGAAGATAATTAGAAATAATTATAATTATAGTGATAAGATTTTACTGTCATTAACATCGATTTAGTTTTATGACGACATCATGGCGAAGTGAAACAGTGCCTAATTTTGCAGACGATGATTATATTATTATTTAGGGTATTAAAGTTTAATTTCAACGGAGTTTGACAATTGGTTCCCAGGTACCCTGTGCCTCACCAGCGTGATCAGATCCAGCGTGAAGTTTGAAAAAATCTTCTTTTGTAAGGCAAAGAACAGCAAATCTTCTTTGGTAGGGCAAAGAGCGTTGAATTCCACAATTTATACTGCAATATCTATGCCTACCCCTACATAGAAAAAAAATAAAACTAGTTAAAGAAAATTACACCTTCTTCAAGTTTCACGACTTCAGATACTTGTCAACTGAAAGGGAACACACAGAAAGCTTAGATATCTCACAGACTACTGAACTGATTGCGTTGAAAGTTACACTGTTGCCTAAGTTATAATTGCAATGAAAAAATGAATGTCCCGATTATACCTTTAGTTTCGTTGAACTTTTCGAAAAATATACATACGACAGCTATGGCCGTTTTCCGAATTATCAAAACAGCGTACCACAGCTGTGGTAAAATTCGTGTGACTTTGTCGTTACATGTGACTTGACTAGTGCTTACAGTACTGACGGGTCGGAGCGTTAGCATCATAAGCATTGACATTACTTTGACGTTCCACGTCAATGTCGCTATCGTCACTTTCCTCGATTACGAAAAATGTTTGAAATACAAGCATTTTACCATCTTCGGCTATACCATATACTGCGCTCATGTTTATATAAAAAATGCACTGTTCGGTTATGTTTAACTTGTTGAATGGATCCGAATGATTAATAAAGCTGAGAGATGTTGGCGCGCTACCTAAATCGGACCCCACGTCAGCAGTTGAAACGTTTCTACTGTTTAGATAATTTGGAAAACGGCCTAAGATCATCATCAACTACTTTTAAGTCTATATATTGTCAATTTAAATTAAAATCAACAATTGATAGGCAAGATTAGATATCTGTTGGACACGTCTCAAGATTTTATTTATCTGTGGATTTACGAAATGAATCGTAGCGTATCAATCAAGAACATCAATTTATTATATATTATTAAAGCATTAAAGTTACAGTTATCTCTTTTGTGTTTATCATTTCCTCCCGTGAGTCTTCCATACAACGTGACACTGGCGAAGTGAACTGTGCTCGACTGGCACGCTCGAAACGCCATAATTGAAGAAATGAATGAATGAAAGCACTAAAGTATCAACTAGAAAGTTAATACAGGTAGGAACGTGTTATCTTCTTTTTTGGCTATTTAACACGATGAGGCGAGCAGTATGGAAATTATTTATGTCTTTCATATATCTTTATTAACAAAAAATATATAATCAATAAAAAAACAGAAACAAAAATGAGCAATCAGAAAAAAACGAACTTGAGAAAAGAAGATTAGTGAGCGCGTAACAGCGCAAATTTTATTTAAAAAGAATAAATAAATACAATACAATATATAATAAAATAGAAACAATATTATGTAACAAATTTACACATAATATTTAGTATGTATACATATACTTAAATTTAATATATACCTACATAAATATATATTTACATACATAATATATACAAAACTTATAATTATAAACATTTTTTTTATCTTTACGCTGTATCCCGCACAAAGCAGAGTAGGCAAAGGGAACCCGGGAACCTAGTGTTAAGACACTTCGTTTCACTTCCGTTTCCCACTTTCCGCCGAATTTGAGGCATTGCGTGTTGAGTGGCGGAACTCAACGCCGCGCTTTGCCTTATTGTCAGACCGAAGAAATGGAACATTATATATTTAAATTGAAAATATTAAATATTTCATTTCCTCGACTGAGATCGAACCCAGAACCTGACGGTTACAGCCACACGCTTGTGCCGCTGCGCCACGACAGGCCTCAAACTATAAACTATTGAAGTAAATTAAAATTAAATAAGTACTCTTTAAAATGATATTTAAAAACGTGTAGTGATTTGGAACTCAACGTTTCAAGTAGTGATTTTATTCAGAAGGAAGTTTTTTATTCCAAAGAATTGCAGATTTGACATTATAGGAAATGGAACAAAATTGGGTAGGAAGGAATTGGGTTGGGTAGGAGGTGGAAAATTTAAGGAGATTTTCACTCTGAGATGATGAGAGAGGTGAAGAAGTGAAAGAAGAAGGAACGTAAGAAACAATCGATTTTCTAAATATGAAGGTAATAGAGAACAGAACAGAGGAGGGTAAGCAGAAAATAGGTTAACTTTACCTGTATTACCTAAAAAAATCATTATATACTTGTATTTGAAGTACATTTCATATCAAACGAGTGCTCAAGCCGTAGAATAGACGTAAGTGTCTTGACTCTCTTTGCTAACCACTACAGGAAAAATCACAAGGTTGATAAATATACAATATAATAACAAAGATAAGTATTTTATACATATACTAGCGACTAAGAGTGTTCCGAACAGTTCTATTTTGCGAACGAGAATGAACAATATGCTCAGTTTAAAGAACCTGTTCATTTTTACGTTCCAAGTTCTTCATTCTTGTTCATTTTATGGTTTTTGTTCATTTTTCATTCATTTGTTCATGTTATGTTCGCAACTGCCATATGATAATTATCATAAAAATGTCATATTATAATATGATATTTTTATAATTATAAAAATACATTGCATTATAAAAATACAGATTTGTATGTTGTTATATATTAGTGCGTGCGTGCGTGCGTGCGTGCGTGCGTGCGTGCGTGGGTGTGTGTGTGTGTGTGTGGGTGTGGGTGTGGGAGTAGGAGTGGGAGTAGGAGTGGGTGTGGGTGTGGGAGTGGGAGTGGGTGTGGGAGTGGGAGTGGGGGTGGAAGTGGGCGTTGGAGTGGGCGTGAACGTGGGCGTGGGCGTGTGAGTGGCCGTGGAAGAGGGCGTGTGGTGGGAGTGGAAGTGGGCGTGGGCGTAGGAATGGGAGTGGGCGTTGGAGTGGGCGTGGGCGTGGGAGTGGGCGTGGGAGTGGACGTGGGAGTGGGGGTGGGAGTAAATGCGTGCGTGCTTACGTGCATGCGTGCGTGCGTGCGTGAATGGAATGGGGTTCTATTCCTTATTTGTCGCTGCATTTGAGGCATTGCGTGTTGAGTGGTAGAGCTTAACGCCGCACTTTACCTTGTTACCAGCAAAGAAATTAAAATATAATTGATATTATATTTTCTTATGGGACCCACAACCTGTCCCTATTACAGTCGCACTCTTGCGCAAATCTCTTACTGCTCTTGTTTTTTACGCAAATCTAAATTTATCACAAGTGAACTAAAACTAACACTTCTTTATAGTTTCTTAATTAAATGCAAAAAAAGACAAAACAAACAATACAAATACAAAACAAAAATATCAACAAGTGTCCTTCAAATTATTACGTCATTCAAGATTAAAGTTGAAATGCGTTCTAATATTTAAATATTACCGATTTAAAGTACCTATTAATATTTCTATTCAAATATCAAAACCTACAAATTATTATTATTACTTTAGGGAACATTTTTAACTACTTTAAGTTATCTTTAGTTTTATAGTTCTTATTAAATTGTATTAGAGAACAATTTTGAATGTACAAAACCTTTTTAATATTTTTACTAAACAATCTATACTAAGTAATCTCTTTTATAGTTCTTAGCCCATGGAGTTAAAGCATGCAAAAACTATTCTCTAATTTCGAGTAACATAAACAACAAAGATGAGTCCGTGTGAATGAGTTATCGCTGTAAGTGTTCGTAAATTCAAAATCGAGAGTACTTACATGAAAAATTAACCGAACGAAAAGAACGCTTAGGCGTTCTAAAGAATGAACAGATCAACATGCTCTTTAAAAATATGAGTTCTTTCGTTCGGTTCTAGGTATAATAAAACGAACACCTCTACTAGCGACCCGCTCGCGGCTTCGGCCGCTTATTACATTATTTTATTTACTAATATCAGTTACTTTGGTGTTCTAATGATATTATCACTTTTAATTGGAAACTTGAATTTCATCTAAATGAATAAATATATGTAGCAATTTAGTCGATTTGAATATTTTAAAATGATTTACATAAAACAAAACAATTATTGAGAGAATGTTTCCAAAATTAAACAGTGACAATTACATTTAAAACGTTTCTATCAACGTACAGACAAAAATCAGTATTTTAGGCACTGTTACATTAATAGACGTCACCTCTTAGTTTTGTCAATTTATATAATCGAAACTTCACAAATTGCCATTAAGCAGAAAATCAGTAAGGTTATTAAAAATATGGTTAAAAATAAAACTTGAAAGCCCCCCTTTTTCTACAGTATGGAAAAAAAATTCAAGGTCATAGGTCATTTTATCTGAGTTATTTTAAGATAAGACTTACCGTTTTGCTGAAAATCGTGAAAGCCTCATTTTTTTGACCTTAAATTTTTTTTTCAATATAAAGGAAAGATGGGGAAACTTTCAAATTTTATTTTTTTAATCATATTTTTAACAATCTTACTTATTTTCAGCTTGATGGGAATTTATGTACCTTCGCTCTCTTTTTTAGGTCTAGATTGATCGGACTATCTATAAGATACTAAATTTAAAACGTATAAAAATTTGGACGAAGCAGGATTTGAACCTGCGCCTCTTGAAAACCGTTCAAGCGCTCTGACCACTAAGCCATCCGTCCTCACTAAGCTCCGTCGAAATTTTTACACGCTTGTTCCAACTTATTTATGTTGGTAGCATCTCTGTAGGGAGATTTTTTACAAATTTCCGCTACCCAAAGATAATTAGAATTATCATTTGGCAAGAGAGAATGCTATTTATTAAATATTTTTACTATTTTTAAAGTGTTATTCCACACTTAGGAAAGAAAAATACTAAATTCAAAAACGTATAAAAATTTGGACGACAACTTATTTATGTTGGTAGTAAATCTATAAGATTTTTTAATATATCTTCCATGTGCAGACACCGATCACTTACAGATTTATTATAAGTATACTTAAGTGAACTTCACATAAGTATCTTCATTGGGCCACGTTCTATGTTCTTACACGTTATACATTGAAATTACAATGTTGTAATGGTATAATTTGTATTATTTATTTAAATAGTTATAATTGTTCATGATAACGTATCGCGTTTATAGTTACTCTAATTAACTATTGTAGCAACAATTTCAATAATCAATCACTGCGCAATTTATTCTCTTTGTACGTGTTTTTTTTTACCTTCCTTTTGTATATTAACGTACAGACACGGGTAACCGAGCTTTTTTTTGGTAAATTGTATTTTTTAAATTACATTTCAAATAAAGTTATCGCCGTGTGATTCCGGCTTAGAATAGGATCACCCTGGTACTGGTGGTGTCGTAAGAGGCGACTAAAGTACGTGTGGGAGAGTCAGGTTGTCAGCAATGGCAACACGCATGGGCAGACTCGACCGGATTATTACCACCCCCGGCATTTAAAACCGGCGTTAAGTAGTGGCTTTGGCCACTGCGTTTCGCATTGGGTAATGCCGGCCCCCGGTGCCCATTCTTCCTTTTCCATAAAAAAAAAAAAAAATTAAAGAAGATAACAGTTATCGGAATAGATACATCTGGATTCGAACCTAGGTCGATAGCGTGATACTATTTTTTCTATAATAGACATATAAAATATAGCTGATGTTTTGTATTTAAATGAAATAATGAGTAAAGATAAACTCATCATCTGAAACCATAGATATTTTTAGTATATTTATTTGCATTAATAAATGTATCCTGCAATAATTGCATTAAGTATCACTTGTCAAATTTTCTTGGGTGAGGAAATGATGAAAATATATTTATAAGGTGATTGAGAGGTCACAGCAGAGCGGCGTTTATTTCTTCTATGAATGCAAGAACAAATCATATATTTCTTTTATTATATTTCTTATATTTTATATATTTCTTTTCTCTGGAAAGAAAAAACATAATTGTAACAAGTGTCTAAGAATTTCGACGTCAGAGCACCGAGTGGTTCATATTCCACTAAATTTAAATTATCATGTTTTCTAAATAAGTATTCTAGCTTCCTAAATATGGAATAACACATTGAAATTAGTGAAAAATATTTCTTTCATATTTAAGAAAAAAAAAGTTAAAGCACATCATAAAGTGGCCTCACTTACTGAAAAAACCTTAAAATGATCTCTATACTTTAAGATTCTTTGTTGAAATAAGTATATATTAAATCCTCAATTCTATATATAATAAGTTATGTTCTTATTAATGTATATTTTTAAAGTGGAAGTGTTGATCATATTTAATATGTATTATTCTTTCATAAAGATTTTCACATTCCGTCGAATTTAAAGTATTTCGCGGTGAGTGGCGAAACTCAACGACGCGCTTTGTCGTTATTAGCAAAGTGAAGAAATGAAAATAATATATATTTCATTTCTTCGAGGGAAGATCGAACCCACAATCTGTGTCTGTAAAAGCCACACACTTGTCACACACTTGTGGCCCTACGCCACGACAAGCCTCGATTGACAAAATATATGATTTCGCTCATGGCTTATTTACAAAAAGAAATTTACGTTACGAACCTGTAGTTCCTGGTTCCGTAAAATCTATACTAAAACAATTATTAATTCTCAATATATTTTATTGCTTTTTGCCTTAAAAAGGAGAAAATATATATAAAGCATTTATAAATATTGAATTTAACTTATATTATTATTTCATTTTCAGTGTCTGCTAACAGCCAGTGTGGCACTCAATATCACCGCGCACGGTTGTATCATTGGGTTCTCAGCTGTTCTCATACCGGCGTTGCGACGCCCTGAATCTCATATCCCAGTCACTCCTAGCGAGGAATCATGGATTGGTTAGTTTATATACGTTTTTAAATTTAGTATTTTTCTTTCCTAAGTTTGGAATAACACTTTAAAAATAGTAAAAAATATTTAATAAATAGCATTCTCTCTTGCCAAACGATAATTCTAACGAATTGTCTTTGGGTAGCGGAAGTTTGTAAAAATCTCCCTACAGAGATGCTAGCAACATAAATAAGTCGTAACAAGCGTATAAAAATTTCGACGGAGCTTGGTGAGGACGGATGGCTTAGTGGTCAGAGCGCTTTAACGGTTTTCAAGAGGCGCAGGTTCAAATCCTGCTTCGTCCAAATACTTATACGTTTGTAAATTTAGTATTTTTCTTTCCTAAGTGTGGAATAACACTTTAAAAATAGTAAAAATAGTTTATATACTATTTTGCTTTTTGCCTAGAGCCCTGAAGTGGAGCAGGGGCACAAGTGTAAGTATGGCAACGCTATAAGTTGTCGGTGGATACGATCCCAGTCGAAAAAATGAAGTATTTAATATTTTCCTAATATTGCTATGTGTATGATACAAGCGTGGATCTTGATAATTTTGGTAAAGAGGCAAAGCGGGTCGTTGCGTTTCCCTAAAACTTCAAGAATACGGCGGAAATTGGGAAATGGAAATTTTATCACTAGGTTAAAATATTATTAGATTTCAGTTAGATCCGTTTCAAGTCATGTGGCCTGTCGTGGCGCAGCGGCATAAGCGTGTGGCTGGAACCGACAGGTTGTGGGTTCGATCCCCACTCGAGGAAGTGAAATATTTAATATTATCAATTTAAATATTTAATGTTTTCATTTCTTCGCTCTGGTAACAAGGCAAAATGCGGCGTTGAGTTCCGCCACTCAACACGCAATGCCTCAAATTCGGCGGAAAGCGGGGAAATCTGGACCTCTAGAATAATGTAATAAAATTATTAATGTTAATTTTTTCTCAACAAAATTACTTAGATGAAAATCTTTATTTAGATTAAAATAAGCTGTTGTAAAATAGCAACAAACAATAAAATATTATTTCTAACGCCATTATTATGCGTTCAGATTATGTTCAATGTTAAACTATTGTGGTTGTATTTTTTTATATAGCCCCGATGTTATTATTATTACCTTTTATATTATTTTGACTTTGAATTAATGGTAATTTGATTTGATGACTGCAAAACGCTGCTTCCCGCATATGGCCCCCGCACATGGCAGAGGGAACTTGGCAACCTTGAGTCAGGAGCTTAAACACTTCCGTTTCCCACTTGCCGTCGAATTTGAGGCATTGCGCATAGATAGGTGGAACTCAACACGGCCATTTGGCTCGTTAATAAATCGAAATAATCGAAATATTAAAAATTTCATTTTTTCGAGTGGAAATTTATATATGTTGAATTTAAAAGATTTTTGTACAAATTATTGAATTAAAGTGT
>DWMZ01001297.1:0-16934 GCA_018249855.1 Eueides tales michaeli
CTGCTCGCTGAGGTCATTGATTTGAAAGTAAGCACCATTATTTACAATTCAAGCAACAGTCAGTCCATTTATGGGATAGAAATCTTTATTGCTTTCTTATACTGTTGACCGTAAGTTGCCTTTAGGTTGTGCGTTTGAAATAAGTGAATATATTTCTATTGTCGGCACTGCGTCTGATTTTGCGATCATTGTGGCTTCAATTCCCACTCGGGGTATTCATTATTTTTATTTCCTCGCTCGGGTAATAAGACAAGGTGGCGTTGAGTTACGCCAAACTACGTGAAATATCTATAAAGTTTAGATTGTTATAATAAACACTAAGTTTTTGAAATTAAAATAAAATGTCGAATATTATATAGAATTGATTTCTTATATATATGTATTAACTGTACTTTCGAGTCACATTATACTGCGTCTTGTCTGATTTGACACTATTTTCTTTTTTCAACTTCACAGTGTACCGCACATGGCAGGGTAGGCAGAGGAAACTTGGAAACCAAGTGTTAAGACACTCCGTTCCGTTCCCCACTTTCGGCAGAATTTGAGGCACTACATTTTTAATTACCAAAACACGACGTCGCGCTATTGCCTTGTTATGATAACGAAGATTTGTATATATCAAACCCACAACCTGTCTCTTTTACTTCTTGCTCTTTGGCCCCTTGGCCACGATTCATCTCAAATATACGGCATTAATACGAGTACTATAAGTGTAAATTCTCGTATTATAAGTGTAAATTTCTTGTCAGTTCTTTTTTAGTAAACCTATCAGAGGTGCAATAATAGCACAATTCTTTAAACGTATTATATGCTATACAAACATACAGTTAGTACAATATTTGGCTTATAAACTGCCCATTTAGATAGGTCACAAAGTAGCCTGAACTAAAGAGAAATATTTCGGTATCACAGAGGGTGGGTAAAAGTTTCCTTTTATTACAAGGATTACAAGTCGTAATATAATTATTTACTTAATTACAGCTATTACAATTATATAGTAATATGGTGTAATATATTTATGGAAATGATGATGTACTTTTTTCAAATGATTGTTAGTAATTTCAATATTTAACATGATCACTCTGGTAACAGTGCAAAACGCTGCGTTGAATTCCGACAATCAACACGTAATGCCTCAAATACTGCTGAAATATATATATATATATATATATATATATATATATATATATATATATATATATATATATATATATATATATATATATATATATATATATATATTTGTTTAAATTCACGTTTAGCAAAGAAAATCTGGAAAGTTAGTGTATAGAAACCATGGCTATAGAAAATATAAAATAATTTAATTACCCCAAGTAGAAATCGAACCGACAATCGACGCGGACGACGGATCAGGGCGTTCTTATATTATATGATTTCCGCAATCTGAAAACCACTTAATAGCGTACAAATCGTTATTTCCTATAGTACTACGGTGTAAATCCAAATAGTTTGAGGGCGATGTCTATGGCACTCACATACAATAGCCACGTGAGACGATTAGATCTCACTTCAAACTTCCTGAATGAGGACGCGTGCTATCACCTCGGTCAAATGCTTAGAGAAAATATTGTGCTCCAAGAACTTGTTTTGTCTGGATGCAGGTATATTACAATAATAGCAATCAGAAAAAGTATTTAGAATATTATATTTTACTAGCGACTTATATAGGCTTATTATATAGGCTTCGCTTGCTTCATTTTATTCTTATATTTTAACCAAATTACACAAAATTCTCATATAATTTGTGATCTATGTATAATCTTTATTACTGCAAATTTTCATCTAAATCCGTGAAGTAGTTTTCGTATAAAAGTAGAATAATCATCTATCCTTTAAATTGTGAAAATTCAATTATAATACAGAAATTATAATAATTGTATTGTAATGAAGTTATTGATTGTTGCGAATAGCGATACATATCTGAATTTAAAAAAAAATATTTTAGACATTTTTAAACCCCGTGACATAAAAAATGACTACCTCAAAGTGCTTTTAGCTGTTAAATTTAGACGCGATGTTGAATTCTGCCTCTCACTACGCGGAGTGCCTAAACATTAGGTTCCCAAGTTTCTACCCTACCATGTGTAGGTTATAGCGTGAATCTGGAAAAAAATAAAACGTAAAATAGATAATAGACTAGTATATCCGTATTTTTAATATTTTTCAGCTTCACACAGTATTCCGCACAGAGCACAGTAGTCCAAAAGAACTTGGGCTCTAGCTCTAGGGCTACGCTCCTATAAAGACACTTCTGTTTCCCAATCGATCACTACATAATATTCTATAAAAAACAAATACATATTTTACATATCCAAATATCAACATAAATTCAGTAAAGCACGTTCACTCACCGATATTGAATTTCACTAACACCTATGCATGTCCAACATACCATACAAATGCAAGGCGAACTCATACAATAGCTGTATTAATTTAGAATACAGGCGGATGGTCTCAGGAGATTAGTTATGTTCCTCAACGCCCGTCCGTTGGAGCTGCTCGATTTGTCTCGCAATGATATTGGTGACGATGGTTTTGAGCATCTAGCTGCTCAGCTGATTAAAGGCGCTGTTATTAAAAGGTATAAATCAGTTAGATTTTTAGATTTTTTCACGCTATACCCCGCATGGTAGGCAGGGGGAACTTGGGGGACTTGAGGGAACCTTAAGGCCTATTATGGCGCAGTAGCACAAGCATGTGACTGTAGAAACAACAGGTTGTAGGTTCGATCCCCACTCCAGAAAATTAAATATTCAATATATTCAGTTTAATTATATTTTAATTTCTTCGATCTGGTAACAAGGCAAACAGCGGTTTTGAGTTCTGCCCCTCAACACACAATGCCTCAAATTCGGCTGAATGTGGAGAATGGAATGGTTTTTAGATGATATATATATATATATATATATATATATATATATATATATATATATATATATATATATATATATATATATATATATATATATAACCCCGTGATTTTCTACAGGCAGTCAAATGGTAGGATTTAGAGAACTAGTTGGTTATATTGTACCATAGGAATGATGAATCGGACCACACTAATATATATATAGTATGTTTTAGCTGTATATTATATATTATTTTAGCAATATTTTTATTTATTTATTTACTTTAAGTAAATAAGCTTTAAATTAATAAGTATAATAATAATAATAATTAAATATAGATGAGAACAACAATATATTTTTTGCGTTTTCTTTTGCACAGTAGAAAAACCAATTTTCGTTTATATTTAATAACAGGGTAGGTTTCAAGTTATTATCATCAATTATCTTTTCCAGTAAGTCAAACAAACCATTAACATCTCTCGATTAAATTCTTTAATTCGGTGTAAGGAAATTCTCTCTGTCACCTTATACTCAACTTTCTCTTTTTCTTTATTAAATATGTGAGAAATGTTTTTCTATGAATCAAAACCTAGTCTTCTAACGTAATAGTGAGACCGAACTACGAACGAAAATATGATTTTCTAACTGTAAAATATGTTTGGGTCAATGGTAGTAGGATCGCCTTTTTACATATTTAATTCATTTGCAAACTTATTTTTTTTCTGGATTGGCGGATAAGTGTAGGTTTAAGTATACCATAACTTTTATTTCAGCCCATAACCTTCCTCTCCAAAGTTAATAATGATTTTTCAACGTTAGGAGTATATTTATAATATTTTTTTTTATCTGCGATGTATAAAGAAGAATATTTTTTAAAGCATAATAACAGTAAAAGTTTAAATTGAAACGGTACGGTACAAAGAACTTTTAGTGGTACGATTCAGCAAACTTGCCATAAAATTAGGAAACTATTTTTTTTTTTAAATTATCTTAAAAGTTAGCAACAACATATTCACAAATATGTTTAGTAAATTAAATAACTTATACATAATAAAAAAATGATATTTATTACTCACTATTTATGAAGGATAGACCCTTACATATGTACTGTAAATTTTCGATAAAAAACAACCTAAATGGATTTTTTTCACTTGAGTCAAAATTAACAGCTGCATGCCATTACAAAAGTACAAGTGATATTTGGCACTATTATTGCATATTTTAACATTGCCATTGTGAATAAAAAAAATTGTCATTTAGCAAGAAATTTCGAGGTGGTACAATTCATCCTCCGGTACAATACCTCCGACTCTCCCCTAATTAATGATGAAAATGCCAAAATCGGTGATTTACTTAGGATTAATACTAGAAATAGGTTAAAATTTAGTGCACCTGTAACTCGATTGAATCGAGTCACTCTTTCATGGCAATGTGTACGCTTTTACAATGTGATTCCAGAAAATGTCCGAGAATTAACTTTTCCGTTGTCCGAGAATGTAAAAAAGTTGTGAAAAGACATTTGTGTGTTAAACGTTATAACCAAATTAATGATTTTATTAATGATAACACGCCTTGGGAATGAAATACTCGCTCCAGGCTATTTCAAATGTATGATTTCCACTTATTAATAGCAAACATTTCATATAAAAAAAAGACGTCCAGCTATGTATCTTGAGCCTATTCTCAGGTATTAGGCGTAACTCTAGTAAACCGATGGTAAATTCTCTCTCTCTCTCTCTCTCTAGTAAACGGTATTTGCGGTAAAATATTTGAATATTATCACAGATAAAATAAAAACATTTCATTCCCTCCAGAAAGTTGGGAATGGGGCAATGCAGTATTAATTGACAACCGTGCCTTGCCTTATCTCTAGGTTCATTATATATATTTTAAATATCATTATAAATACTTGTTAACTACACAGCTACACAAGTAATATTAAAAAGAATGAAGGTTTTTTTTCCGCCACACAACACGCAATGCCTCAAATTCGGCGGAAAGTGGGTAACGGAATTATAACGGAGTGTCTTAACACTACCTTCCCGGATTCCCTCTGCCTACCCTGCCTTGTGCAGTGGGATATAGCGTAAAGCTAAAAAAAAATTAGTATTTTTCGAAATAAAATGAAAATGTGTCTAACTTCTACATTATATGTTCACTTATATAAAGGTACTTCTCACTAATCCCAAAACAGTGATCAGCTTCCACCGAAACAAAGCTCAACTTATTGCATTTAAATCCTATGAAAATTTATCAACACACAGACTAAATATGTTGAGCTGCATTGAAAATAGGAAATTACTGCGAGCCCATTCCAATGGTAATCGAAATCCCATCGTATCGTAAAATTATTAGGAAATCGGCGCGTTCGCGTCGAATCTCCCTAATTATCAAGTTAGCCATTTAACTGTGGCCCCATCCGGCGTTGGTTCATCACATTGCGATAATGAGATCGTACATCGTTAAATTCAACAAAAATCGTTAAATTCACAAATTTATCAATGAAATTTAGTAGCATTTTCTTGTTTTGTAGACAGGGGGAACTTGGGAACCTAGTGTTAAAACACTCCGTTTCCGCTGTAACACCCTTATTCTCCATTTCCGGCTGAATTTGACACCGCGCCTTGCTTCTATACCAGAGCGAGATGATAGAAATATTAAATATTTCATTTGCTCGAGTGGGAATCGAGCCCAAAACCTGATTACAATCACATGCTTGATCCCCTGTGCCACGACAGGCCACAAAGCCATAAAACAAAGCAACAACAATAATACAATGTACTACTACAGTATTGTTTGTTAATAGTTTGATATTGTTCAATCCCTGTTCAAGGAAATGAAATATTTAATATTTTTAATATCTTCGCTCTGGTAACAAGGCAAAGCGCCACTCAGTACGCAATGCCTCAAATTCGGCGGAAAGTGGGAAAAAGAACGGAGTGTCTTAACACTAGATTTCCAAGTTTCCTCTGACTGGATTGTCAGAGGGAACGTGTGCGGGAAATAATGTGAAGCTAAAACAATATCTATTTAAAGAGGATACGAACCTCCTACCATTGGTGGTTTGTCTATGATTAAAGAAATTATCATCATTATTCTCTCCAATTTAAAACATTTACTAGCAGAATTTGATTTATTTTAATCCTTAATCCCGGTAGGATATGTTTTGAACCTTTGATATTTTTTTCAAAAAAATTAACAAATACATAAAGTCAATATATAATAACTCTGAACCTTATAATATGTAATTAGCATACAAATTGTAAAACAGTCCATTTGTAAAAGCGTCTACATTTAAAAATATGTCATTTATTTCAAGAATTAAGTTGGTACCAATGCCATTTTAATTAAAAGGTTGAGTCTAAGCTATAACGAGCTGAGTTCCGGCGCTGCGTCGGCGTTTTCAGCTGCCATTGAAGGCAACAAGACTACAACTCATCTGGACCTCTCTTGGAACAAAATGTCTGCTCTCAAAGGCTAGTGGAACTCATTAACGAACTAAATGCGTTTATCCACCTTGCTGAACCGTTCAGATAGGTTCTAAGTTTGCTGGTTATAAAACTTTCCTTTAATACCGAAGCACGTTTGAATTTAAGTATTTTTGAACTTATAAGTTAGTTATTTCAGTTGGAAATTTTAGAATAAAATTCTATATTTTCGTTAGAGATTTATATGTGGGTGCTGATTTTTTATAGACAATTTTGGTTCTTAATTAAGCTGATGGGTTATGTTTCGTATAGATTCTTGTTTTTAGAAAGGATTCTTTAAGGTAATTGTATATAAATTTTCTTATAATTAATATTTAGTGGATATCAAGTTTAATGATACCAAGAAATTGTTATACCTTATTTGAAATAATAGGTAAATATTTAAAAAAAATCATAAATAATTCATAGTAAATGAAACAATTTATAATATATTTTGTGGAACCTTTGTTTAATATAAAACAAAAAAAATGATTGCACAACGGAGAAAATGATAGTACATGACGTATGACAGGATAGGCAGAGGAAACATGGGAACATGTATTGAGAAGTGTTAAAGCATTCCGTTCCCGTAAAAACACTTCCATTTTCCACTTTCGATCGAATTTGAGGTATCGCCTATTGAGTTGCGGAAGTCAAAGCCGCGATTTGACTTTGTTACCAGAGCGAAGAGATGAAAATATTAAATATTTTATTTCCTCGAGTAGGGATCGAATTCACAACCTGTCGCGCTCACAGCCGTACGTTTGTGCACCTGCAACACGTCAGGTTTTAAAATAATTAACATTTACATTTAAATTTTTAGGTGTAAACGAACTATTAGATCAACTAAGCGATAGCACCGCCTTAGTTGAACTCAATATGTCCTGGAACGGTTTAAAGATAAGTAAAATTCTCAAGAAACTACTCTTAGTTCCAACGCTGCGAATCTTGGATCTGAGCAATAACAGGTGATAACAGTATTATTTTATTGTAAAAGATTCGGTTCCAAATTTAAATTTTCATACGTTGTGTGTTATTTGAAATTTTATGTCTGTGATATTGTATGTAACAATAACGTCATTAAGGAGTTGTAATTATTTTATTTCTGTACTGTCAATGCAACAACAGCGAGTGCGATGAGAAGCAAAAATTAAACAGCGAGTGAGGAACGGAAAGGCGTGTCTTAATACTAGGGTCCCAATTTCCCTCTGGTTACCCTGCCATGTGCGGGATACAGCGAACCGCTGAAAAAAATATTTTGTTTTCGGCTTCATGCTGTATCTCTTAACTTAGGGTAACTTAGGGTCCTAGTGTTAAGTCACTCCGTTCCAATCCCCACTTTCCGCCGATTTATTGAGCAGCGGAACTCAACGCCGCGCTTTAAAGAATGATGATATTATGAAATGGTGATATTTTATTAACAGTTTTACTGGTTTTACTGGAAGGGTGCTCGCCCGACACAAAATCTAATACATGACATGATGAAATTTGAAATATAGTTCAAAATGAAAAATATCAGAAAAATATATAAATTCTATAAATACATTATTAAATAATCAATAAAAATGAATTTGACATTATTTAAGTCTATATATTGTGTGAATATTGAATTGTTGTCATACCGCCCTAAACGAGATTCACGTACAATATGACAGAAGATTTTTTTATTCAGTTAAAAGTGGGAAATGGAGTGTTTTAGCATTAGGTTTTATCTCCCCGCCATACTCTATGCGGGATACAGCGTTCAATGTCAGACATTTTGTTCAGTAACAAACAATCAAAATACGACTCATAAGACAATAAACAATTCAGTACCAGTACTATTGGTTATAGGGCAATTGGTTATAACGTCAATTTCACATTCATTGTATTCTAACTTGTTTATTCATAATTTTTTAAATATTTGTTTTATATTTATTTATGTTTGGTTTTTTCGACTATATCTTAATCTTTTTCATTAGCCAAAACATGCCAAAGGAGTATATCACTTCTTTGGCATGTTTTGGCATATTTGGCATTTAAGATACTTAAATATTTGTTTGTAATTATTTTATTTCTGTACTATCAATGCAACAACAGCGAGTGCGATGAGAAGCGAAAATTAAACAGCGAGTGAGGAACGGAAAGGCGTGTCTTAATACTAGGGTCCCAAGTTCCCTCTGGTTACCCTGCCATGTGCGGGATACAGCGTGACGCTGAAAAAAATATGAAAGAAAAAATTAAAAATAAGCGTTTGTGCAAAACATAATGTACACGGCGGTGAGTTCCGTGAAGCTAAAAAAAATATTAATATAACAATTATATTGCCGTAGATTAGGAAAATTCGCGGCCATAGTTATCGCTAATAACTTGGAAAAAGCCACGAGCCTCCGTATTTTGGATCTATCGTACAATCCTATAACCGTTCAAGGCGCCATAATTCTTGTTGATAAACTAAAAAATAGTTCTATCAAACTGACCAACCTTCTCATGGATAACGTGGAAGTTAACAGGGAATTCGTAAGAGTAAGTAGTATTTTTTATTATATATTAGTTTTAATCTGCGATTTCGCCCCGATATTTAATGGAAATAACTATATGTGCAGCACATGGCAGGGTAGGCAGAGGGAACTTGGGCACCTGTTGTGTTAAGACACTCCGTTCCATTCCCCACTTTCCCCTGAATTTGAGGCATTGCGTGTTGAGTGGAGGAACGTAATACCGAAATATGTAGATGTGGTAGGCTTCTTTGATAAATGAACTATCCAACAAGTTAACATTTTATAACATTAGTACAAATACGTATAAGTATTAAATATAGACACAATAAAATATATACATAGGTATGTATTGTATTCATTATTAGGAAATAAGCAGAGTAAATTTTAATTTAATCTAAGTTTGTACTTAGATTGTTATGTTAAAAATCTGTCAAGGTAAAATCGAAAAACATGATCTATGGAAATTGAAGCCTAGGCTATCTTGTATACAGACAGATACTTATTATCTATACAAAGAATATTTGCCAGCTTTAAATGTACTATTAAGTAATTTATGAAGCTATATAGTTTTAGCTACACACAGTATACACTGCATATAGCAGAGTAGATACAGGGAACCTGGGAAGGTTCCCAGGTACCTAAAGTTAAAAAAAATCCAATTCCAATTAAGACATTTTGTTCCACACTTTCCACCGCATTATTGAGACATTGCTAGTTGAGTGAGAATTCAACGCCACGCTTTTAAGAATAAAAAATAAAAAAAAGAAATAAAATTGAGCGCTAAACACACTTGGTACCCTTATCAGTCTCATTGTCTTTACAGGAAAAAGACAATTCAATAATATTATATTATCATATTGTCAAATAGCTAGTAAAATATTTAAATTTATTTAAACTTCATTATACGTAATGATTAAAAATGGGTTCGATCCCCACTTGAGGAAATGAAATATTTAATATTTTCATATTAAATATTTAATGTTTTATTTCTTCGCTCTGGTAATAAGGCTAAGCGCGGCGTTGAGTTCCGCCACTCAACACGCAATGCCTCAAATTCGGCGGAAAGTGGGGAAGGGAAGTGGAACGGAGTGTCTTAACACTAGGTTCCTGGCTTCGCTCTTCCTACCCTGCCTCGTGCGGGATATAGCGTGAAGCTAAAAAAAAAAAAAAAATAAAAATTATAGTTTAGTATGGATTTTCCATGTCAATAAGGTATGTTATGTCACTATGGAATGAGAATCGAATGTTTTTCATATAGCTTTCATTACTTAAAACGTTATCGAGAAACATTTTGTCTCATCAAGGTCTCATCGATTTCCTTTTATCTTTATAGATAAAAGAGAAATATATATTTTAATACAGATAATAAGCCCCTTTGAAAATATATCTCAGTTTCACGCTGTATCCCGCACATGGCTGGGTGGACAGAGGAAACTTGGGAACCTAGTGTTAAGGTTAAAGCACTTTATTATCAACAAAGACATTACATTGTCACTTATGTGATAACAATAAATTAAAGGTATTCACTTACAATCCATCGTCGCAGCCATTTTAAGTATTATTATCACAATGTATAATAATTGAAAGTATGCTATATTTTGCTTAAATTAAAATTCTCAACCAAAAACAAAACAACAGACAAAATACACTTAATTTATCAAGTTTGTACCAATACATACGTCCAATAAAACTTTTATTATGAATTAAATTTAATCATTGTTCAGTAAATAATAATAAGATAATTGTTTTTTAAATGTATGAATTGAGTCAATATTTTTTATATGTGAGGGTATATTAAAATAAAGTCGCGCTCCGTTGACCGTTATTATTGTTTTGCCGTATGACGTGCGATGTTTCGGTATGATTAGATAGGTAGTTAGCTCGTCGACTGCTGCGCTCGGTTATATATATACCTACTTGATTTTGTTTAGTGAACGAAACGTGTTAGGACACTTCATTCTTCGCGTGTTGACTGGCGGAACTGAACGCCGCGCTGTACCTTGTTACCAAAGCGAAGAAATAAAAACATTATATATTTAAATTGAAATTATTATATATATTTCTTTTCCTCGAGTGGGGATCCAACACACAACCTGTCGCGTTTAAAGTCATATATATACCTGTGCCACTGCGCCACGACAGGCCCTTCAAAAATTATTTAAGGAAGAAAAAAAAACACTTATTCCTACTTCGACAATGAGTTGTGTACTCTCTGGTAAATTCCGGTACGGAGTGTCTCAACTCTGAATTCTTCTTGGATTAAAAACTTATATATAGGATTAAGATTTTAAAAATGGAAGCAGATACGGCTGTAGATTAAACAATTATTATTGAATGTAACAAAGCATCACCGCACCTTAACACCTTTAGATTATTAAAAATGTATATAACACTTTATAGCTAGTCAATATTATTTTAAAAGGCCTCAGAAAAGTGTTCTATTTTTAATTTAGTAGGATTTTTGTTAATTAAATTAAATTGTGTAATTTGATTATACTTGATAGGTTTCGGCGAATATTCAAGATCTTTTTTTAGCTTAACAAGCGTTGCCTGTAACCGACAGGTTCTGGTTTCGATCCCCAGTCGAGGAAATGAAATATTTAATATTTTCAATTTAAATATTTAATGTTGTCATTTTTCGCTTTGGTAATAAGGCAAAGCGCGGCGTTGAGTTCCGCCACTCAACACGCAATGCTTCAAAATCGTCACATAAAAAGTGGGGAACGGAAGTGAAACGGAGTGTCTTGACACTGGGTTCCCTCTGCCTACCCTGCCTTGTGCGGGATACAGCGTGAAGCAGAGGGAACTTAAACCGGAATTTAAGAAGAATATTTCTTTCATGCCACGCGTTAATATGCTGCAGATGCCACAACTCTAATATGCTCGAAGTACATATAACTGCTGTTTTTTTTTAACTATAAGCAACATTTAAAACAAAGTAATTGCTCGGTTTTCTATTAAAAAATGCCAAATAATAAATAGCTACCTATAATATGTTAGCATCTCATACCTTCGCAAATCTTTATCTATACTTATAATAAATCTGAACTATACATTTAAAGGCCTATCATGGCGCAGGGGCACAAAGGTGTGACCGTAAACGATAGGTCGTGGGTACGATCCTGCACAAAGAAGTAAAATATTTTTTAATATTTTTAATGAAATATTTAATATTTTCGTTTCCTCGCTCTGTTAAAAAGGTAAAACGCGGCGTTAAACTCCGCCACTCGGCACTGAATAATATACCTACGAGAAAGTTCATATAACATAAAATTTTAAGATACGCAAGGAGGTGCTGGATTTAGAATTTCGTAGAAACTGCAACATCACGTACGGATTCGTTAAGCACGACTACATACCCTCAGTGCCAGATATTAGAGTGATATTGCTGAAGCGATTTGACTTTCTCACCGCGCGCGCCTCGACGAAGAACCAAGTGGATATAGCGTTAGTTTATTTACATATTTTCGTTGAACACCTCTGATGCAAGGCAATACGCGGCGTTGAGTTCCGCCACTCAACACGCAATGCCCCAAATTCGGCGGAAAATGGAGAACGCAAGTGGAACGGAGTGTCTTAACACTAGGTTCCAAAGTTCCCTCTACCTACGCTGCCAAGTGCGGGCATACAGTGTGAAGCTGAGTGAAAGTGAGTGATTTTCATTGAATAATAAAAATAAAAGCAAAATACACAGAGATACCGTGAGACTGTGAATGCAACGGATACGATAAATCGTGGGTTCGATTCTCACTAAGGAAAAGTATTTTTATTATCCATTGTCTTGCTCTGGTAACAATGTAAAGTGCGGTGTGGAGTTTCTCTGCTTGTTTCAGAAATCGAACATAAAGTTGGGGATGGAGTGTCTTAGCACTAAATTCACTTTACCTGCTGTTTATTTTAATTAGTATAGAAAATGTAACACAAAAGGATAATTTTAATTTTATACTTTGCATAATGACGCAAAATATCAACAAATTCAATACAAACAAACAAGCAATAAAAAAAAATTCATTATACTTTAGTACCAAGGGCATATTTGTTGTACAATAATCAAATGGTTGAGAAATAATCTTATTATTATAAAAATTTCCTTATATATTTTACTTAGACCACCGATCGACGCGCACCACCATATTCGTTACAACCGCTTCGCTATAGCTAAAAGTAAATTTAATCAATTTCTCTTATCAGTGTCTACTTCATACAAAAGAAGAAAATTAGTGATAACGTGCCACCCCGAGAAATAATGAAAGATCTCAAAATGGCCGGCACTCCCGTTGATGAAAGCCTCGTGCTGGCTCTTACCGATATTTTTCCTGGTCCAAAGCTGGAGAAAGCAGGAAAGTCGCTAAACTTAGCTGGTATGCATACGTTGATAATTGAATTTTATATATTAACTAGCGACATTCCCGCGGCTTCGCCCGCTTGAATTACACTATTTTATTTACTTTCTTGTTCTAATAACATTAGGAAATATTCCGTTACGGAATTCAACACCGCATTTTGTCTTAATAAAACAGTGCATATGCAGTATTATACAAAGTAGCGAAATGAAAATAATTAATTCGAATTCATTGAAATTAATTTCAGTTCGTCCCCGCTGTGCTATGATAGCCTCAGTTACAAGTTTAGAACTAAGATTAAGACTCTCTGCTCCACTTGCTTTCCACACTTTTGCTTTTTCCGCCGAATTGAGGCATTGCCTGTTGAGTGGCTGAACACAACGCCGCGCTTTTGCCTTACTACCAAGAAGTGAAACATTAAATATTTATATTGAAAATATTTATTATATTTCATTTCCTCGAGTGGGGATCGAACCCACAACCTGTCGGTTACAGTCACACGCCACTAAAGGCCTATCATATCTTGGATAAACATTTATTTTGCGCCAACGTTGATATAATGATATCAAACTTTAGTTAATCAATGTCCTTTCCAGTCCATCTATAAATAACTATTAAATAACAACATTGCCTATATTCTTTTTTTTTACTTCACGCTGTAATCCCCACATGGCAGGTTATCCAAGAGGAACTTGGGAACATAGTATTAGGCGATAAAATAAAAATATTATATATTTCATTTCCTCAAGTAGGGATTGAACCCATACGTCTCGTTTTTACTGAGCGATAGGCGGATGACAACGCCGAAATTTTACTTTTGAAGATGAAAAATAAATAATCGTTTTATAAAACATTATATAGCGTCACTAGTTTTGTATCGTCGTAAGATAAACATAAAAACATACCTATATACTATCAATTTTATTTTGTCAATGGTTTTTAAACTTTGCTTGTTGGTTGAGAAATATAAAACAAATATTCTTCAACAAACACTCTCGACGTAAAGAGTACCGGCCGTCAAATGTTATGATCCAAGTTTTATTTACTTGTACAGCGCGTCTTACTCTGGAGGATTTTCAGAGACTTTTCATCCGGAAAGTTTAGTCTTGATATACTTGTTAGGCGATTAATTTTCAAAATGGTATTCTTTTATTGAACTTTTGTATCTTTTATGTTTTGGGATGACAAACACAGAAAATCAATACTTGCTTATCCTGTATGTACCCAATTTTCTTTCATTTTTTTTTTAGCTTCACGCTGTATCCCGCACGAGGCAGGGTAGGCAGAGGGAACCCGGGAACCTAGTGTTAAGACACTCTGTTCCACTTCCGTTCCGCACTTTCCGGCGAATTTGAGGCATTGCACTTGTTGAATAGCGGAACTCAACGCCGCGCTTTGCCTTATTACCAGAGCGAAGAAATGAAACATTAAATATTTAAATTGAAAATCTTAAATATTCCATTTCCTCGAGTGGGGATCGAACCCAGAACCTCTCGGTTACGGCCACACGCTTGTGCCGCTGCGCCATGTCAAGCCTCAATTTTCTTTATTTTATTAGATTCCGCTATTTACCCGCAACACAAATGGTTCTTACATTATAATTACAGCTTCACGCTGAATCCCGCTTATGGTAGCGTAAGCAGAGGGAATTTGGTAACCTAGTGTTAAGACACTCTATTAATAACCCTACTCTCCGCCGAATTTGAGGCATTGCATGTTGAGTGATGCAACTCAACGCCCCACGTTTGCCTTGTTACCATAGCGAAGAGTGAAAATATTAAATATTTCCTTTCTCCAATGGGGATTGAACCCACAACCTGTCACATTTATAGTTGTTTACGCCACGATAGGCTTCATTATAATTACAACAGTAATAATTCCAAAAAAAAATTCCAATAATTAAAGCCACCAATCTGTCCCCGATAATTCATATCATTACAATGAAACAATGGGTGTTCAGTTTAATTGAACTAATTTCGCCTGTTTGATTCGAATTGACAAAAGATATTATCATTATCATGTTGGGGATGTCATTATCTTGTTCCTATTGTTCGTGTGCTCCTAAATGATGGATTGTCTCAGATTGTTTGGTGGATAATTATGAGATTTGTTGGTAAATCTTCGTTGGATTATGTAACAGCAACTTTGTCCATGTGATCAAAATCAAAATTACTATGCATCACAGATCTGTAAAATGGTCTACCGGCAGTATATAATGTGTTTTGAGGTAGACATGACATGGGTATCTTAAAAAAGCGCGTCCTATCTCCATTTAAGGACTGCCAACGCACTTGTACCTCCTCAGGAGTTGCATGAGGCTATGGCCAAGAGTAATTATTTACCATTTGATAATCCATACGCTCGTTTGCAGGCTTGCTACGTACAATGGTTTATATGGAAAGTCAACGTTATGTCATGTCTAATAGTATACCTGAAGCATGCATGCTTTTATACATTTTCTCATTTTATACATTCACTCGTTCACACATTGACTAGTAAAAACTGACACAATCTTGTGTATCTTGTACGGCTTTAAGACTGTGAAATATATATTAAAAGTTAAAAAAAAGTTTTTAATGCCTATAGCCTTCTTAGATATACCTATTCTGAATAAAAATATTCATTTTATCGAAACCATTGGTCCCTGAGGTTATAGTGCTCTATTATATAAAATTTTTAGTCCAACAATAATAGTATTGATTTTATTTGAACATAATAAACATGTTCAAAAAATCTTGAACCGGCATACTTATATATAGAATAGCTTTGTATAGCTCAGTCGGGTGAACGTTGAATGGAAGATCTAAAGTCGTCTTACAGTGACGAGGATTTTAGTCAGAATTGTGTACGTCTGAATAGAAGAGACGTTTAATCCTATGTATCTTGTTACTCGAGTTTAAGTCTTAATGCCAGTTTACAGTGACTATAACGCCGCCTCGATTCCCACTCGGGGAGTGAAATATTTAATATTTTTATTACCTTGGACTAGTATGAGACAAAATATGGTGTTAAATTCCGTTAATCGACATGTAATGTCTCAAGATTTCGACGGAAAGTGGGGAACAAAGGGTACTTATGAGGAACGAAATGTTTTTCCTGGGTTCTCTCTGACTAACTAGTTATGTGTAAAGCCAAAACTGGAGAACGGAGTGTTTTGATGCTAAGCTCTTTTACCCACCCTGTTATACGTGAGAAATAAATTATGAAACTTTTTTTTAATATTTTTTTATTAAAGTAAAAGGGAAGTTTATTCTGTAATCTGTATATAATTAAATCGTAACAGAATATATATTAAGAAAATGAATATTAAAAATATTTTCAAGTTGTTGCTACAATGTGCTTTTTAATATGTTTATTTGTATAAGTCATATAAAAAGTTTAATATTTCTAATAGGCGTAGTGGAAATGGTAGAGCGTATGTGGCCGGACCGGAAACCGCCGCCTACTCCAGAGCTAGCGCCTGTAATTTCAACTGCAAAAAAGGAGAAGAAAAAGAAAAAGCAATAAGTAAAAAGCATTTAATGGATTAAAAACTAAAAATCAACATAATTTCGAAGAGATTTACGCAGATCATGTGCTCTTCGATAAACATATCTTAAAGTGAAGTCACTGTTTTTACCGACAGATTGTAGGTACCTCGTTAGTAAATACTTTGGAAAGTACATTTATATAATTGTTGTTTAGAATATTTTAAGATGGTATTTGTTATGTTAGCGTATATTATTTTCATATTTAAAAATAATAAGCACGATGTTGTGTTTTTAATGTTATTTT
>DWMZ01001298.1:0-16933 GCA_018249855.1 Eueides tales michaeli
ATTAAATGGTGCAACGCTTTAACGTGTACACAAAAACAGCGCGCGCAGGTTTTGACCCATGTCATCCTACCTTCTATTGTACTTGTCATTGATTGCATTTTTACAATTGGCTTGTTGCACATGCGCGTTACTAATCCCTTCCGCCCCAGTAAACCATTAACCAGAAAATTAATTATTTATAATTAGTACGGTGCCTTTTTAATTTAACAAATAATTTTCATGGTACAACATCCGTGTGTGGACAGTAAAACTGCGCGTGCAAGTTTCATCCGCTGTCACCCCAACTTCAATCGCACTTAATATTGATTTCAAATTTGCGTGTTGCACATGCGCGCTATTAATCGATACTTCCTTAGTAGACCGTGACAAATCGCTGAATCAAGTTGCGTTTTCTGCTTCTCCTCTTAAATTCTAAATGAGCCTTATTGTTGTGAAGCTAGTACTCATTTCAAGTAAGTTTATACATCTTCTTTAGATAACTGTCGTGTATCTATTGAAAGGAGAATACTAATTTGGAATTATTATTTTGTCTAAAGAAGTTAACAAGTAAATTAAATGGTGCAACGCTTTAACGTGTACACAAAATCAGCGCGCGCAGGTTTTGACCCATGTCATCTTACCTTCTATTGTACTTGTTATTGATTGCATATTTGCAATTGGCTTGTTGCACATGCGCGCTACCAATCGATACCGCCCCAGTAAACCATAAACTAAAAAAACAATAATTTAAAATTATTTCGGTGCCTTTTTAATTTAACAATATAATTTTCATGGTACAACATCCTTGTGTGTACAGTAAAACTGCGCGCGCAGGCTTCATCCGCTGTCACCCCAACGCCAATCGCAGTTAATATTGATTTCAAATTTGCGTGTTGCACATGCGCGTTTACAATCGACACTTCCTCAGTAGACCGTGACAAATCGCTGAATCAAGTTGTGTTTTCTGCTTCTCCTCTTAAATTCTAAAAGAGCCTTATTGTTATGAATCTAGTGGTCATTACAAGTAAGTTTATACATCTTCTTTAGATAACTGTCGTGTATCTATTGAAAGGAGAATACTAATTTGGAATTATTATTTTGTCTAAAGAAGTTAACAAGTAAATTAAATGGTGCAACGCTTTAACGTGTACACAAAAACAGCGCGCGCAGGTTTTGACCCATGTCATCCTACCTTCTATTGTACTTGTCATTGATTGCATTTTTACAATTGGCTTGTTGCACATGCGCGTTACTAATCCCTTCCGCCCCAGTAAACCATTAACCAGAAAAATAATTATTTATAATTAGTACGGTGCCTTTTTAATTTAACTAATAATTTTCATGGTACAACATCCGTGTGTGGACAGTAAAACTGCGCGCGCAAGTTTCATCCGCTGTCACCCCAACTCCAATCGCAGTTAATATTGATTTCAAATTTGCGTGTTGCACATGCGCGTTTACAATCGACACTTCCTCAGTAGACCGTGACAAATCGCTGAATCAAGTTGCGTTTTCTGCTTCTCCTCTTAAATTCTAAATGAGCCTTATTGTTGTGAAGCTAGTACTCATTTCAAGTAAGTTTATACATCTTCTTTAGGTAACTGTCGTGTATCTATTGAAAGGAGAATACTAATTTGGAATTATTATTTTGTCTAAAGAAGTTAACAATTAAATTAAATGGTGCAACGCTTTAACGTGTACACAAAATCAGCGCGCGCAGGTTTTGATCCATGTCATCCTACCTTCTATTGTACTTGTTATTGATTGCATATTTGCAATTGGCTTGTTGCACATGCGCGCTACCAATCGATACCGCCCCAGTAAACCATAAACTAGAAAAATAATAATTTAAAATTATTTCGGTGCCTTTTTAATTTAACAATATAATTTTCATGGTACAACATCCTTGTGTGTACAGTAAAACTGCGCGCGCAGGCTTCATCCGCTGTCACCCCAACGCCAATCGCAGTTAATATTGATTTCAAATTTGCGTGTTGCACATGCGCGTTTACAATCGACACTTCCTCAGTAGACCGTGACAAATCGCTGAATCAAGTTGTGTTTTCTGCTTCTCCTCTTAAATTCTAAATGAGCCTTATTGTTATGAATCTAGTGGTCATTACAAGTAAGTTTATACATCTTCTTTAGGTAACTGTCGTGTATCTATTGAAAGGAGAATACTAATTTGGAATTATTATTTTGTCTAAAGAAGTTAACAAGTAAATTAATTGGTGCAACGCTTTAACGTGTACACAAAATCAGCGCGCGCAGGTTTTGACCCATGTCATCCTACCTTCTATTGTACTCGTTATTGATTGCATATTTGCAATTGGCTTGTTGCACATGCGCGCTACCAATCGATACCGCCCCAGTAAACCATAAACTAGAAAAATAATAATTTAAAATTATTTCGGTGCCTTTTTAATTTAACAATATAATTTTCATGGTACAACATCCTTGTGTGTACAGTAAAACTGCGCGCGCAGGCTTCATCCGCTGTCACCCCAACGCCAATCGCAGTTAATATTGATTTCAAATTTGCGTGTTGCACATGCGCGTTTACAATCGACACTTCCTCAGTAGACTGTGACAAATCGCTGAATCGAGTTGTGTTTTCTGCTTCTCCTCTTAAATTCTAAATGAGCCTTATTGTTGTGAAGCTAGTACTCATTTCAAGTAAGTTTATACATCTTCTTTAGGTAACTGTCCTGTATTTATTGAAAGGAGAATACTAATTTGGAATTATTATTTTGTCTAAAGAAGTTAACAAGTAAAATAAATTGTGCAACGCTTTAATGTGTACACAAAATCAGCGCGCGCAGGTATTGACCGATGTCATCCTACCTTCTATTGTACTTGTTATTAATTGCATATTTGCAATTGACTTGTTGCACATGCGCGCTACCAATCAATACCGCCTCAGTAAGTCGTAAACCAGAAAAAAAATAATTTGGATTTATTACGGTGTCTTTTTAATTTAACATATAATTTTAATGTTACAACATCCTTGTATAGACAGTAGCAACTGTCATTCCACTTCCTACCGCACTTAATATCTGTTTCTTATTAGCAATTTGCGTGTTGCACATGCGCTTTACCATTCGATACCGGCACAGTAGAGCCTGACAAATCGTTAAATCATGGTGTCTTTTGATTTTCCTCTTAAATTAGATTTTTTGTGTCTGGTTGATGTTAATTTTGTGCTCTTAACAAATATGTCTCATGTCTCATAGTCTTGTTCTTGTAACTTTTGTGTACCAATTGATAGAAGAATAACAAATTGGAATAATTATTTATTTCTTAATAATTAAACTAATAAATTTAGTGGTACGACACCATGGCGTGGACATTAAAAATGCGTGCGCAGGTTTCGTCCGCTGTCACTTCACCTCCTATTGCACCCAATATTAATTGCATATTTGTATTTTGCTTTTTACACATGTGCCCTAACGATCGACACCGCCCTTTTAAACAGTGAATGCTGAATCAAGTTATGTTTTTAAACTGTTTTAGTCTTATATTTAAAAAATAATTATAATTTGATATTATTAGTACACCTCGTTAATTCTAACAAAATATAAATAGAAAATTTAACGTCCTAGAGTACTTAATATTGATTGCATATAAGCAATATGCTTGTTGCACATGCTGTTTATAGATAAGGGTTTTACAAATATTTATATTGTTTTAGATTTGTTGAAAGTTTTGTCGACGAAGTGGCGGCTTGGACGAATAACGCTTACGGTGGTTTGAAAATACCTACCACCCGAGTCGTGTATGTACATGGGTCAGTAGATCCGTGGCATGCTCTTGGAATGACTAACACCGAGGAATTGGATTCACCAGCCGTTTTTATTAAAGGTAAAAAAAATACAAATGCATGTTATTCTAGCTAACGCGTCTAATAGGTTAGGCTTCAGTGTTTATTAAATTTTGTAATGTAATCTTTAATTTTAAACACATTTAAAATTTACAATTTTTAGAAAAGAAAGCGAGCATTAATTTGATTTAGAATTGAATATTTTTGTTGATTTTTACAGGGACGGCGCATTGCGCGAATATGTATCCCGCCGCGGACTCAGACAACCCAAACTTGGTGGCGGCGCGCTTAGAGATCAAGCAGTACCTGGATGCCTGGATCAACTTCCCCTGACCCACTACCAACATGACATTCTGAGTCAAGGGCCTCGGGATGTGGAAGAAAAGAAGAATTAAATAAAACGACTCTCAAAAGATTTTCTTCGCGACTTGGTTCAGCGGTTTGCGGTCTCCTCTTTTCATTTTATTTTAGTTCTTATTAATTAGATCTTAAAGTTTTTGAATTACTTTAACTTTCAATATGTATTGTATTGTTTGTAGGTGCGCATTTAATATTATGTTTCGAGATGGGTATAGTCCGACGGTATCGCGGCTCCGTGATGCACTCTGGCGAGGTATTCTTATTTGGTTTTAAAAGACTAAAAGCTTTTATTGTGTGTTCTTTTGTTGTTTATACTCGGTGGTTTTTAGTTATTTATTGTCGCGAAGAAGTTTGCCTGGTGAAAATAACGAAAGTTAAGATCTTTATGGGAACTCTGTAGGATTCGACGAAATCAATCTAGTCGATACAAAGCAGAGGTCATATACAGAAGAAGAGAGAGTAATAAGATTAGGTAAAAATTTAAGAAAAACACAGTAGAGATAGTTCTGCGCCTGATTTTATCACACAGTCCTTAATAATTTCTCCGGATTTTAATTTTTAACTTTAGTATCTTTTCAATTGCAGTTTCATACTGTTACGTTCTTATTCTTAAACCTTTGTATTAAGATACATGCAATAAAAGATGGAGAAAGGTTAATTAAAAAATATATATGACAGCCAGGTAATATAGATGCGCACTTACGACGTTAGTTCTAAGTAATGTTAACTATCGTTGTCTGCGCGGGTTTTATTATTGTGAAGTATCAGATGTCGGTTAATTACTTCTTCGGAGTGGATTGTATAAGGAATGGCGTAAACAACGATGTTATTTGTATTATCTCGTAGAATATAGTCGCTTTCGCTTTCACACTTCGTAAGCATCGTAAGAAAGCCAAAACTACTACTACTTCTATCAACTAATAAACCACTCTAGAATAACGCGGCTCCAAAAACTCAAAGCCGATTTCTAACCAATAATGAAAATCTTTCTACGATGCTTCTGTTCTGTGTAAGTGTTTCTTGCCAATTTTATTAGGGAATGATAGTCTTTGGAAAAGTTTCCTCTTAATGAGAAAGGACTTAATTATGCGATTTCAAACTGTAATAATATTTGTCGGATATTATTTTTACCTTCACAAAGGATAACACGCTCGGTAACACCCAGAAAGCTGGAAAAATTGCGTCAACCTGTACTTTTATATTTATATTTTTAAATTGGACTTGAACTTGCGCTGAATACTTCAGCTACCGGATTTAAATAAAATACAGACAGATAACAGAGAGAGAACCTACCTATTAATCCCGTGACTGCATAATTGCGACTTAGTTTTAAGTATAATGAATCCACTGAACAACCCTAATAGTTTCCTACAAGAGCGTAGATGGGATCCAATATGTTTTCCATATATGCTAATGCACAGAAACTTTAGGTTGTAAGCACTAATATAGAGACGACCACAATTTTCGCAATTTTTTATATATCTATTTATATTTGTGTGTTTGTGCATATGTATATTTTTGGATGTTTGTTCATGAGCCACGGCAGCCGCGACAATTCGAAATAGTTCATGGACAAATGCATTACAAATTTATATATAAACGTTTACTAGTCATATTTACACGACATTTGAGGAGGTACAATAGAGGGAAGTATTAAGCGCTTGCGCAATGGTGCATTACCGGCCGACAGTGGCCGGCGCGCCTTCGCATCCCCTCCATACTAACATCTCAAGCGCTTCGGCGGGATACCACACTCAACAAAGCGACAACTCGTGACCTCTTTAAAGCAATAAAGTTTTGGTGTATTTAGTTTATCATTTAACAAGTTTTGTGTCATCTCAACCACGGAAACCTACCTCATGGTGCTACTATCGGCTTCCGAAGGCTACCTCGGGCGACTTAAGGAACATTCTGAATAACCCCTTGCTCACCTCTTGGACAAAAAGTCGCCCGTGGTTGTCTTTGGACCCTGATGTACTTAAGGATAATTTTCATAGCGGTTAGTCAATACTGCGGTTTAGATGCAACTCCCGCCTAGAGCGCATCGAGGGTGGTAAGAGTTGTGTGTTAAATCGCCACGCTAGTAATATTAGGTATTGACGTAAACTAAAGCAATAATTCCGCGAGATTTTCGACATTATATCTTTAATACGACGCCGGTCCCGCATGTAGCTTGATACGAACGCTCATTTATCATCTCACGGCACAGCTACACATCGATAGTGCACAGGAGTAACGACGGCTTCACAAAGCTTTAGTGCCGGCGTCGCGTATACTTGCCGTAAGACTGTGCCTTACCTGACTTAGACATAAGAGAAATATTACCGCTGACTTGACCTGCATACACCTTGCCGGTGTACAAACGCTTGTGGCCACGACATTGCAGATGAACCTCTTGTTTTCATAATGCTAGATGTAGTCTTCGTTTTCGTTTTAAATGAACGTTTTTCATCTGCACGGGCGTTTGGATTCAGACGAGAGGCAATCGCTAGTATATAATAGAGCGAAAATTGTGGTTGTTCACGTGGATCAGTTGTCCAAACGAGTGGACATTGGATATGACTAAAACCCGGACATGACGTTATTTTTATTTTCTCTGTCAGTAGAGTTGAGTAGAGTTGCTGTTTACCATCTGAAGGTGTTGGAATGGTTCTAATTCTTACGTGACACAAAGGTACGCACTTACGCATTACCGTGTCACGTCAGAGAGCCGACCCTTGTACGAAATGGTTGAATTACCAAACAATTGGTTGTCATCACTCGATTGTAATCGAAGCTATTTAAATATTTTTAAATTATCATTCTGGAGGTAACTTAAGTTAATCAATACGATGAATCTTGCGGAGTGCACTAATTTAAATTAACATCTGCGATCCTTGACCCGCAAGATTGTCGGTTAATTAACTTAAGCTTCTACGTTATGCTTCGAGTAAAAATTGGCAAGGAAGGTTATTTACTTTGGTAGTTTCTTCTTCGGGGCTAAAATTTGTTTAGTTATTGTTTTATGGTTTGAAATTTGTTTGAGATTGCTCTTGGAGTTATTTTCTTGACTTGTTGTCAAGACTTTGTCTTAACATCTACGGCCGAAGGGGAATCGGTCTGTTAGTCAAATACTCCAAGATCAATTGGTATTTCAAATGCGGATCATGCGATGGCGCCCTCATCTGTTAACGCAGTTTTACAAACAAACGACAGACTAAGTTGTTATCACGGGTTCTACTTAATTTTAAAGGAAACTAACGTGAAGAGGCAAATAAAGGAAAAAAATGTATTTTTACTTTAAGATCGAAGTGAAGTAAGAATAAAGTCCGACAAAAATAATTACAGTTAACCTCTAAATCTTATAAGACTTATTTGAAATTGTTATTGTTTGTTCATACTTTGTGGTTCGGATATTACTCTGTTTATCTTGTGAGTGACACTGGAATATCATGCAATGGTTCTTATAACTTTCTAGCATCTTTAACTACTCGCCAACGATATGCCCGGTATTCCATTGTTGCATTTAAAGGATTGGAATATGAGAGAAAGCACAATTTGTTCTATATTGACCTATAATTACTGGATATTGACTTTATGCATATTTACTCCATTAAATGTAAGCCGCGTCGGTGTTGTGTCTCATTAGCGCTAGAGAGATTGATTTTTGGAAGGAATCATTTTCAGGGCAATAGCTCTTTATAGCTGCGACCGACTGCACTGTCTCCTGCCTTAAACAAATGCTTTAGACTGCTCACAGTGCAGCAGGGCGGAGTGTAGGTGACACGTAAATGAATGCAAATCATCATGAACTCTTCTAAAGTGGGTCGGTCAGTCACGTATTTCCTAAAAAATGTAATTTGAAATGTTCCATATATTTACGTGGCATCTCGGGCCATCGATGCTCGTCATTTATTCGGAGTGAAAGGCTTCAGGCGTAGGAACTTTGGAACGGGGCGGGGAATAACGAGTGAACTCAAAACGTGTCGAATAGGTCGCGTTCGCGACTTCGGAGTGGCGAGTGCCAGAGCAAGACCCCCGACACAACACATCGCGAGCATATTGATAATTACTCTATTAATCGAGATGCTGATAAATATATATAGTTAAACTACATATAGCTATTCGATATAGTTTATATCGATTTTTCTTGTGACCTTGATATATCGGTCTCTCTCCATCACTAAATTCTTTGCTTGAAGGCTTATTCAAATTTTTAACATTATCAAATAATTTATTTGTATTTTACTTTGTATTAACACACTCGTTTTTCGGTATATTCTTTTTTTTTCATCTAAAATGAAATTTATTTGTTTAAACTTAATTATTTATTTCATTTTCATTCAACTCCACTATAAAAAAATATTAAATAGATTTGATAAGATTTCACCTATAATCTTCGTATTTAATCAGCTTTTGTAAAGTAGGCATATACTCATATCTAAAAATCTCAATAAAGGAAAGTATTTAAAGTGATTTTCAACATTTAAAATGGTTAAGAACAGTTAAGGATATTATTAAAGGATCAGTGAGTAAATGCCTGCTAATTTGCGTCTAAGTATATCTAAATATAGCTTATTAGAAAGTATTTGTTTTATTGCGAACCCTCAAAAATTATCCTTATATAAATTCCTTGATATTCCTATTCCTCCGACACATATGTTTCGAAACCCGATAATTGACTGCATTTGAATAGGTAAACACATATTTATTATTCTTCTCGTGCATTTGTTATACACGCAACGCACAACGCAATACATGAAATAATTGTGAGCTATATTTTTCATCATATAAATATATACACATAACATTATAAATCTCGCATATTAAAATATTCTTACTTATTCGTTTAACTACTAATTTGTGCCATTACATACTCCGTCTGCGATGCAAATAATTACTTAATAGTATAAGATAGCGCTATAGCGCCCATCGCGGCTGGCATCCTGCTTGGTGTTCATTGTCGTCAGCTTCATCCCCGCCGACGTATTTCAACTGATCAACAGCCACATACTTTACGATATCGCCTGATATGCGTTTTGAGATAACATCTTTTATTTTCCTCTTTACCTCATCAATACGTGCAGCCAATATTGCACGTTTGCTCATTTCTTTTGTCATTGTGCCTATTTTATACACATCAATACAGAAAACTGATTATAGAATTTCCAAGTTATTGTTTTAAAATTTTCAATATCTAACAGCCAGTTAGCAAACTACAACGAATCAACAGCGAGGTCGCATAGGTCGCATGGTAGCCACAGTTAGTTATTTTATAAGCATGCCTCGTAAGTTTACCGACGGCCAGTACTGTAAAAACTTGTCGTCCGTATGCGTTTACTGGCAAACGGACAGTGATAATTGTACACATCTCTATATGTTCGATCTAAATATCTTGACCGTGGTTGTTATATATAACAGAAAGAAAATCTAACTGAGAACTAACATAAATTAGCTGTATCAATAAACGGCATTTTTTAAATTTAGCCGCTCTAATTTCTTTTATGATCTTTCAATCCTCGGACTTAGATAATCCAGCAGCACTTGATCACTTAAAACATTTCGTATGTTGTTCCATAAATAGCCAATAGACATTTGTACCCAAATAAATCATGTTTAATCAGCTCTCGTAAAGTAGAGATGATATATCTTAAAAACGAATCACAATATAAAAACGCAGCTGAGAATCTTAATAAACGCAAAACTTAATGGTCTGCTGAATTGTATTCAAAAATATATCTTATTATAAAAGAACTGCTTCATTTATGTCGTCCATTTGAAAAATAATAAGAAATTATTTAAAAAAATATTTTAGACATGAAACTGCCATGAGACATATTGATAATCACTATATTACCTATATAGTCATTTTACTTATATAATCACGATTATAATCGATATCTGTATTAGAAATTATTACACGTAGTTCATTGTAGGCGCATTCTTGATGTCGCTTTTGGCGCGGGCCTCAATCATAATATGGTAAATAATAAACTGATCTGAGACGTTACAAAGGTATAGCATATTGGTAATCACTCTATGTTACCTATTTAATCATTTTATTTATTTAATCACGATTATAATCTAGCCCTATTCGATTATATTTTCATTTTTCGACTTATATGTTAAATAAAACTACATTTTGTAACGTATTTCATTTTATTAACATTTATATTTCATTTATATTTATTAAAAATATCAATATAATCTGTATATAAAAGGCAATATCAATCTCCACCCCCATTTCTTAATTCTTGGATCTTTTTATAGTAGGTACATACTCAATACTAAACAATTAAAAAAAATACATAATTAAAATAAATATGTAACAATTTAGCACCAACGTTTACATAAATCAATAACACAAAATAACAATAATTAACAAAAACAAAAAAAAAACCTTTTGATTAAATGAATACATGCCTACTATAATTAAGTTTAAATATATAATTAGGAATCAAATATTTGTTTTATTTCTATCGCTGGGAACCCTCGGGAACATCTGTACCAGACTGTATCTGTTCAGCTTCCAGTCTTTTACCTTTTAATAAGATTTCCATAGTTCTGAAAAATTATATTTATCTATTAATAACAGGGCTTCCAACAATATTTTTTTAGCTTTATGCTGTATCCTGCACATGGCAGTGTACGCAGAGGAATTTTAGGGACCTAGTGTTAAGACACTCCGTTCTGTTTCCCACTCATAGCCGAAATATATAAACGTTGCGTTTTATGTGGCGTAACTCAACGCCGTGATTTACTTTGTTACCAGAGTGAAAATATTAAAACATTTAATATTCCCGCGAGTGGGGATCAAACCCACGACCTGTCAGCATTGCGTGTTGAGCGACAGAACTCAACTCAGCACTTTGGCTTATTATCATAGTTAAGAAATGGAAATATTAAATATTTCGTTTCCTCAAATGGGAACCAAACCCGCAACCTGTCGCCGTTTACAGTCACACGCTTGTACCTCTGCGCCACGTCAGGCCCAATAACAATGATAAATAAAAAAAAACAAACGCTAATAATTAAAATATCCCCAAATATTAAAAGAACATTAACAAACAAACACTTCTCACTGAAGAAAAAATAATTGAATTGAAAAAAAAAACAAGGAAAGAAATAAAATATACTTACAATGTTAGAATAAAAACCACTGCTTGTGTGAACATAGTGAGGTAGAAAATGGCGTTAATGTATGGAGTGTCGATAGTGACTTTATAAAGCTGGGAATATATAACTGAAGCGAACATCGCCACCGCGTTCTCCATTACCGATAAAAAGGCGAAAGCAACGCCTGTAATTTAAAGAGAAAATATTGTTTTTTAAATTTTATTGATAGAATGGTTAATTTTTTTTTCAGCATTCAGTTCAGCGCACTGTATCCCGCATGTAGCAGGGTGGGTTGAAAGGGCCCATTTTTTATTAATTTCTAGGATAGGCTACGCTGCCGCTGCTTAAATACCAGAGCGAAGAAATTAATATATTAAATGTTTAATTTCGAGTCGAGTAGGAATCGAATTTTCTGACTCACAACTGGCCTCAACCGACCATTGGCCATTTAACAAAACCATAGCTTAATTAATAAAAGTAGAAACAAAAAGGGCCAAGACGATTAACGCCTGTAATGGACAAGAATTCTCCAGCTTCACGCTGTATCCCACAGATGGGAGGGTAGCCAGAGGGAATTTCGTGATCTAGTGTTAATATACTCCGTTCGGTTCCCCACTCTCCGTTAAACTTGAAGCATTGTGTGTAGTGGCGGAACTCAACGCCGCACATTATCTGGTTACTAAATATTTTATTTCATCAAGTGACGATCGAAAGCACAATCTGTCGCGTTTACGCGTCACATAACTTCACGCTCATATAGAGGAGGACGTAGGAAGAAACCAAGTGTTATACTATTCACCGCCTACGCAGACATTATTACAGCGAGAAATAAATGAAAATAATCCATTTCCTTGGGTGGGAGTCGAACAACTAACATAAAGATAATTTTAAATTAATAACTACGGCGGTAAAAAATATATTTTTATATATACTTTTTATATGCTTAAGTTAACGTTACAGCTTCACACAGTATCCCGAGGAAGAGGGGATATGGGAACCTCGTGTTAAGACACTCCGTCGCATTCCCAAATTTCCGCCGAATTTGAGGCATTGTGTGAAGTGGCGGAACTCAACGCCGCATTTTGTCTTGTTACCAGAATGGACTAATAAAAACATTTAATGTTTTCATTTCTTCGCTCTGAAAAATTGAAAGTATTAAATATTTCACTTCCTCGAGTGTAGTGTGGTATAAGGACAGGTTGTGGGTTCTTTCTTATATATATATATATATATATATATATATATATATATATATATATATATATATATATATATATATATATATATATATATAAAAATGACCTACCATATTTAGTTGAAAAGAGCCATGAGATAATATTGTTTGCGGATGATACATCGTTAATTTTTAAAACGCAATGAAGACTAAAAGTATATGACGATGTAAACAATGCTCTCTCAAAAATAGTACATTGGTTTAGTGCTAATAATTTACTTTTGATTAGTAAAAAAACAAAATGTGTTATATTCCGAACACCCAACACAAAAATTATAAAAGCCTATGTACTTTAGAATGTTGAAGCCGTGGATCTTGTTGATTCTACGGTATTTCTCGGTATCACCATTGACTCAAAATTACAGTGGAGACCTCATATTGATGGATTGGCGAATAGACTTAGCTCAGCAGCCTTTACGGTTAAAAAATCAGAGTATTAACAGACGTGGAAACGGCTCGCCTCGTTTATTTTAGCTACTTTCATAGTATTATATCCTATGGCATCTTACTTTGGGGTAATGCAGCCGGTATTAATTCAATTTTTACATAATATTAATACTAGGAATAATACTAGAAATATATACATAATATTAATACTAGAAATAAGTTTAATCTCAGTGCACCGATAACTATTGCATCGAAAAACGTCCGAGAATTTTCTATTTCACAATTTAAAAAAGTTGTGAAATTTATTTTGAATTATTACTTATTTTGAATAAAAATATTAGAATTTGAATTTTATGGTCGCATATTATCAAAAACCGATCATTCACCTTTTATATATCCTTTGCGAAACGTCCCAACTAAAGTTTTAAATTAAATAAAATATTTAAATGGTTTGATTTTCATAAAAATAAAGAGAAATCACTGTGTGACTGTAAACGCATAGGTGGTGGGTTCAATTTCTTATCGAGAGAATAAAGTATCCTATCCTCCTATTCCTTTAACATATAACAGACAAAATGCAGCGTTGACTTATGCCACTTAACATAATATCTTGACATTTGGGACAAGACTTCGTGACGGAGTGTTTTCTATGCCATGCATTTATAAAGCTTAATTTTTTTATAACTTATTACCTACTTTCTATATACCAAGTTTTTATATTACCAGACTTTCATATTACCAGGTTTTTGTACTACCAGGTTTCTATAAGCCAAGTTTCTATATTACCAGATTATTATATTACCAGGTTTCTATATTACTATTGTATTACCAGGTTTCTATATTACCAGATTATTATATTACCAGGTTTCTATATTACCAGATTATTATATAACCAAGTTTCTTTGTTAATATTACCAGGTTTCTATATTACCAGACTATTATATTACCAAGTTTTTATATTACCAGACTATTACATTACCAGGTTTCTATATTGCCAAACGGCTATATTACCAGGTTTTTATATTATTTTCTTACCTCTCTCAGCAGGCGCTAGTAACTTCGACGTCATGGACCGTATAAGGGGCGCCACACAGGGTCCCAAAGCGGCCGCGGTAGCTCCTATATACATTGTTAAATCAGTATTGGCGTGAGCATATATAAAATGACCCGTCATGTGCGATGCGGCACCCGCCATTACTATTACCTAGAAAATATGTTAAATGGCATTCAAATAAATGATTTGAAGAATATGTTGTAATTCTCATACAGGGAAATGAATTCTGTTAATTTGGCAGCATTGGTAAAAAGGACAAAACGCGAAATTGTGGTCCGCCATTGAACGCGTAGAGAATTGTAAAAAACCGCATATCTTAACGTTATGTTCACTCTAATCGTAACCTGCTGTACGCGAAATACAGTGTGAAACTAAAAAAACTTTTGAAAAAAAAAAAAAATTGCAACTTCGTCTGTAGAATAAGGTAATATATATCGCGGATTCCAATTAATTTATTAATCTTTCACGCTCTATCCCGCACATAGTATGGAAATTAGAGGGAACCTGTAAATCTTTGTTTTAAAACACTTCTATACGCCATTTCCGACGAATGAAAGGGCGAAGCAAACGCGATTTACCTTGTTACAAGAGACAAGAAGGGATTTACAAAAGAGAAGAAATGAAAATACTAAATGTTACATGACCTCAGGTGGTACTCAAACCCACAACCTATCTATAGCATTTACACCACGACAGACTTCAAAATCTATATAATTTAATATATAGGTGAAAAAAGCAAATTCCTACCGTATCTCTCAAATTGAGCACTTTTGTCATCAAAGGTATACCAAATAGCATAACAACCACATACGCCGTACTTAAATATGTTCTAAAATTGCTAAAATTTGTTGCGTCCCATTTAAAAACATTGGAGGTATACAGATACATCACTGGTCTTTCATCTGGGAATAGAAAATAATATATTTAGAGTAATTTCTATATATTTCTCTTCACGATGTATCGTGTAGGATTTGGGAACCTGAGTACTTAGTATAAGATACAATTGTTTGTAGTCGTGAAGCATTGCATATTCAGTGACGGAACTCAACGCCGTGGTAAGCAGTGAAATTGATAAATATTAAATTGACTAAAATGGGAATCGAAGCCCAAACCTGTCGCGTTTACAGTGGCACCTACTGCAGCACAAGCACCTTTTTCATTTTAATTTCAAATATTAACACTAGATGTAGTTATTTCCAAAAGTTAAATATAAAAATTAGGTTACTAAATATAAACTATATATTATTTCACAAATGAACACTTTCATTTATATTAAATGAAAGTATTTACTTTTCATATATTCGCTTCGAAATTATTTTTTATATATACGCTCTAGTAACGAATAAGGCAAAGCGCGACGTTTAGTTCCGCCACTCAATATACAATGCCTCAAATTCGCCGGAAAGTGGCGAAAGTGAGCATCTGCAAATGGGAACAGAGTGCCTTAACACTAGGTTCCTAGGTTCCCTCTGCCGACCCTACCATGTGCGAGACACATCGTGAATCTGAAAGTAAATAAAGAACTATTATATATTTAGTACTTAACAGTTTCATACTTTCTAAATATTATGACAAAGTTACATAATTTATTCACAAGATGGCGCGATTTATGAAACCCTTTCACACGAAGTATCGTGTACAAAACTAACACTTTTCCATTTTAGTACCAACATTTTAAACTAGAGGCAGTGTGTTTGAAATCTTTTATAGAAAAATAGTTTATATTACTATAGAATAGAATAGGAAATATTTTTTTATTGTATAATAAATACTCTTATCAGTGAATAACTTAAATGAAATGTCACGTTTAAATACAATTTTAATGTCATTCAATTAACGTGCGATTACGTTGTAGTATTTAATACTTTCATAATATCTGTAATAATTATAGTTATATTAAAGAATATTTTCATAATAATTCACTAAATAAATAGTTCGATGCCTACTAAAAAAAATATTTTCATTTCTTTGCTAATTTTTTGTAACAAAGTCTTTAAAATTGGACAGAATTGGAATATTATTTATAAATAAGAAGAAAAATAAAACAAATCACTCACCTCTCTGGAATGTATAAAACGCCATAGAAATCAACAAAAACCAAAGAAAAAGCCTTCGTTTTTGAGATCTCCTTTTAGTCAAAGTCTTTACAGTTTGCTTAATATTTTGCAAATCGAAGAAATCTTTGATAGGATTGGTCACTCCAGCCTCCCTGAGAGACATCTGTTCAGGCCTCGTTTGCCAATTAAGGAAGATTAGACAATATAAAGTAGCTACTACCATTAAGCAAGTGTTTATAGTGAACATTGCTGTGAACGATTTGTTCACAACTTTATTGTATAGAAGGTTCCCTGGAATATAAATGAAAAAGATTAAATATGTTAATAAAATTTACTCGTCGGTTGTGACCATTTTCATTATAAAACTGGACAAAAATTATACATTTTTATATGTATTTATAAAAAAAACGAACTACTTTCTAAAACTAAATAAATAAATAACAGTAATTAGCATATAAAATAAATAAAATGAACTTAATTTCATTAAAATTCTGTTATCGCTTTTTAACGCATTACTGAAAATATACATTAATTTCTATTTTAAATTTAAAATTATATGTAATTACTTAAATTAAACCTTATGAATATATAAGCATTTAATGTTTATAGGATGTGGATACATTACTACTATGTATACTATATATATATTATTTATTTTCCGGTATTAAATCAATTTTTGTCTTGCAGAAGCGAGCTATTCGTGAAATCTATAAATTAGGCCCTAAAGATTCTTTAAGGGAAAAATTTAAAGAAATTAATATTATGACCGTTGCATCGCAATACATTTTTGAATATATTATGTATGTTAAGAAAAATATTAATGAGTTTAGCAAAATCGGGGATATACATAATATTAATACTAGAAATAAGTTTAATCTCAGTGCACCTATAACTCGATTGCACCGAGTTCGTAATTCTTTCATGGGACAGGGTGTACGCTTTTACAA
>DWMZ01001299.1:0-16933 GCA_018249855.1 Eueides tales michaeli
CAATACGTTATAATATAATACATAATACATTTACAATATAATGGTTAAATAATGGGGTAGTAATTTGATTTTGATATCGGTATCATTTTTTTAATATATGTAAACACTTGTGGGATCCCGTGATTTTCTCTGTCTTAATTTTATGATCTTCTATTGTATTAAAAGCTGAATTTGTTGAAATGCAAAATGCGATCGGCTTCACACTGTATCCCACACATAGCAGGGTAGGCAGAGGGAACTTGGGAACCTATTGTTAAAACGCTTCCATTCGTTTAACTACTTCCCGCCGAATTTGAGGCATTACCTGTTGAGTGGTGAAATTAAACGCCGCGCTTTGCCTTTTCATTAGAGCGAAGAAATGAAAATATTAAATACTTGATTTGAAAAAAGGAAGAAAAAATTATATATATATTTTTTCAAGTGGGAATCGAACTGACAACCTTTTGCGTTTATAGTTACACGACCCTGCGCCACAACAGTCCTCAAAAATACATATTTTCAAAATATCCTACTGCATCGACCAGTATTCCTACATCGAATCCTATTGGAGACTTGGAAAGGACCTAGAGTTCTAAAATATATCATATCTGACATATGTCTCTTAGTTTCTTCTATTTCAAAATGCGGGCGTAGCCGCAGGAAAAAGTTAAATACTGAATGTAAAAACGTATAAAAATTTGAACGAGGAAGCATTTGCACCCGCGCCATACCATCGGGACCACTGGGTTTCCTGACGTCAAGGGATCTTAGGACACGTCGTACAACATTTTGATTATATTGACAAATGATACACTATTTTTTAACCTTCGCCCTGTATCCTTCCTCCGCAAAACGAAGGGTAAGTCGAAGAAACCTGGGCACCTAATCTCAAGATCCATTCTCGTCTTTCCTTCGAATTTTGAAGACCTTGGAAGGAATTTGGGAAAGTATTTATTATAGAATACGTAAAATATTTACAGGGTTTATATATTATACAAGGGTTGTTTTATAATATAAAGCCTGTGGTGACGCCGGAGCATAGACGTTATACTATAAAAGCGACAGGTTATGGGTTGGATTCCGGAAAAAAAAATATTTTTTTCATTATAAAAAATATTTTCTTCAAATAAATATTTAATATTTTCATTTCATAGCCCTGGTGACAAGGCAAAGCGCGGCGTTGAGTCCCGTTCAATATCAACACGTTATGTCTCAAATTTGGCAGAAAGTGGGAAACGGAGAGTGGAGTGTTCTTAAGTTCCCTCTGCCTGCCATGTGCGGGTTGCAGCGAAAGAAGTAAAGTTTTTTTTTTAATATACCAACAAATAAAAAAACAATACAAAATATAAGAATGTGAGGACTAAAAATATAATATTCGTGAAAATAAAAGGAGCTTCCACTTATAAGACAATAGGGCTGGCATCGGCGATGTTGTTTTTTTTTTTATTTAAATTATATCGTTTTCCACTTTTCGCCGCATTTGAGCTATTACGTAGAATTTGAGCTATTATTATGTGGCGGAAGTAAACGCCGCCCTTTGCTTATGAAAATATTAAATATGTTACTATCTGAAGTGGGAATGGAATCCACCATCTGTCATGTTTATAGTCGCTGGCTTCGTCACAATAGGCCTTCGTCACAATAGGCCTTCGTCACAATAGGAGTGTCTTAACACTAGGTTAACTTCCTTCTATCTATTTTGAGGGATACAACGAGAAAGAGCAATATTGTGCAGCTTCACGTTTTTTCCCGCATAGCACAGTAGGCAGAAAAAGGTCTGGTCTTAAACCCATTCAGCGTTGTCCATCTTAGTTCATTATGAAATACATAGTGATATTTACGGTGGAAGAAGAAAAACATTGTCACTTGTCATTGAACTCTTATTCCATAAAATGAAGCAAAAAATTCAATACAAATTCAATAAGAAGATCAGTGTTATGGCCGTCATGGGATATTGTTTAGCTATTAGCGAGACAGTATTGAATTCTGTTCCTTTTCGGAGAAACGACTATATTTAAAATTATTTGTAACTGTTTCTATTTACACGATTTTTTGGACTTGGTTTTGTTTTTTAAAAAAATAAACTCACTGAGTAATATAATTTTATATTATATATATTATAGATTAAACACATCCCTATATGGTATTGCACGTTGACTCATATAAGCCAAGAACGAGTAAAAATGTATTGTTTCATGCAAAATATTTACAGACTTTTGTCTTTGTTTTTTTGTACTTATTAGGTAAATATATTGATATTTAAATAAAATTGTGACCATGCTAGTATGATGACCTGTCATGTAAGGCCTGTGGTGTCGCAGAGACACAAGAATGTGACTGTAAACGCGATAAGGTTGTGGGTTCGATCCCACTCGACGAAATGAGATACTAAATATTTAATGTTTTCATTTCTTCTTTCTGGTAAGAAGGCATAGCGTGGTGTTAAGTACCGCCACTCTAATACGACGAAAAATGGAGAACGGAACAGAGCGTTTTTACACTAGGTTCCCAAGTTCCCTCTGCCTAACCATGTGCGGGAGACAGCGTGAAGTACATTAAAGGTAAACATAAACGGTACAGTAGCAAACGATTGTGGCTTCAAATCCTACTCCAGTAAATAATTTAAACTAAGTACGTTTCCGTTACCTACCCTGCCATATTAAAATATATATTATATACATATTCTTAAATCTTTTTCTTTGTTCCTCTTTGTTTCTCAAGATAAGGCACGGGGTTCAGTTATACCATTAAACAGAAGGAATAAAAAAAGGTACTTAACGTAGTTCTAAGATATAAGATTTTCTCTGTTTACTGTTTAATAATAATAGAGGGTATATTCCTAAATTCCTTCCCTAATTTGTACTAAAATATTATGACAGATTACCTAAATTATAGGTAAAAACTATGTAAATTATATTGAAATTACAAACATGTCACGATAGCGTCAAGACTAACGGCCGTATTACAGTGACTCGTCCAAAAACTCGAATAATTAAATATTTTCAAAAGCAACACCGCTTCGCTCATAAATCAAAGATAAACACTGGTTCCATTGTACTTTACCTAATCTAAGTAGAAAATTTGAATTACTAAAGCTATTAGTGTTTAAGAGAGGATCGGGGTTCAACGGCGTTGAGTTCCGCCTCGACACGCTATACCCCCGGAAAGATAACGAACAGAAGCGGGAAAGGATGTCTTAATGAAAACGGAACATTAGGTTCCCAATAGAAGGTATTATTTCGAAAAAAACAGTGTCAATGATACTTGAGGAAAGTCACGTTAAAAGCTTGACAATCTGAAGGACATGTATGAAAAAGTGAATGATAGTGGACGAGGCGAAAGAGGTAATCAGGGTCTCTGCAGCATTTGAGGCTCCAACCTCTCTGGCTGTTTCGAAAGAGATAAAGCTTGAATCTGTATCAGAAAAAGAAATATTCTCTACAGTTACTAAATGACTGACAAACAACGCACAGACGAAACTATTCAGTAGTTGAAATTTGACACGTAAGTAGATTAAGGACTAAAAAGACGTTCTAAAAGTTTTATACATATTTTTAAATTAATTGTTACATAAATAAATATCCAAACTGCAGTAGCTATTTTATGAAAATAGGAAATTTATGGTAAAAAAAGCAATATATAGTCAAAATATTCTTTTTGTTTAGATCGAAGTTTTCTTTGTTCTTTCAATTAAGTTGAAATGCTGTGTGCACACGGCAGGGTGGGCAAATGGGAACTTGGTAATCTAGTGATATGACACTCTATATTTCCCACTCTATTCGCCAAAGTATAGACATTGCGTGTTGAGTGTCCAAACTCAACGCAGAAGAAAATATTTAATTTCCTCAAATTGGGATCGAACCAACGATCTGTTCCACTTACAGTCACAAGCTTGTGCCCCTACGCCACGACAGTCCTCTTTTTCATATAATTTGATAAAAAATTAATAAGCCCTGCCATTTGTTGTGATAAAAAATATCACATCGGTAAATCCATGTGATCAATCAACTAAAATATAATCTGTATGCTAAACTTGTACGAACAAATCTGTTCAGTTTGTACCGCATGATTGAGTTATAAGCGTATATATATTTTTTAGCTTCACACTGTATACCATGGCAGGTTAGGTAGAGGGAACTTAGGAACCTAAATACTCCGTTACGTTCCCCTTTTTCCTCCAAATTTGAAGCATTACGTTTTAAGTGGCGAAATTCAACGCCGCGCTTTGCTTTGTTTCCGAACCTGAGAAGATTATTAATTTGACAAGTATGTATATGATATTGTTCCAATTGAGTTATAATATATACTATTTAGACTTCCAAGTACATGTGCCAATTATAATATACATATTTTATTTTGGTGAATATGTTCCTCTCTCTGGTAATAAGGGGAAACGTGACATTGAGAACCGTCTTTTACCATATAATTTCCTGATTCGGCGGAAAATGAGTAACGGATCTTAATGAGAAAATAAAAGAAACTAAAAGTTTATATAAATTTTTACTGTTGTACTATTCTCTTTTACTCAAGTCCATTTATTTTCTAAAAAGTTGTCTGTTACAGATTACTTCAAGCAATCAGGCTGCCTTTGCATGCCTTTATTTCTCATTTTTGTTCCTTTTTTCTTATTATTTATTGTTATTCGTATGTAATAAAGTTAAATAAATAAATAAATAAATAAATAAAAGAAACTAAAGGAAAGTAAAGGAAACGAAAATAAACTAAAAGAAACTAAAAGAAATCAGAAGAAACTAAAAGAAACTAAAAAACTTTAAATTCTAATTCTTCTTCTCTTCTTAATGAGATAAGAACCCACCAAAACTTCGAATATATTCCATCGCAATGGAAACGCGCACTTTCTATAAGGGTTGAATATTATAATATAATATAAAACCGAGGTTATATTATGCTAAACAATAGCTTATTCAAGCTCAGTTATTTGCGAATATTTGCTTCATAATTCTTGGATATTAATACGCTAGTAAACGGTCTGGTGTTGAGCTTAATGGGACGGTTTTGTCTGTAGTGGAAATTTATTGGAGATTGTGGATTCAGTTCTTGGTTGAAGAAATTTTAAGTTGCGGCGTGAAGTTCTGGCACTCAACAAGTAAAAAATGTCAGGGGAGAGAGACACAAGAATTTGCTACAATACATCGGATTGCTAGAAAAAATTGGATAAACATTTAAATGATTTTTTGTAGATCTCTCATAAGGATACTCCATGGAGTGGATACTCCATATCGGAACCATTCAAATTTCACATGTAAATTGGTCATGACCAATCTACATGAAAAATCAGAACGGATGTGCATAAATTTTAGTGTTATAAAATGATCATATAGAGGCCTGTCGTGGCACAAGCGTGTGGCTGTAAACGCAACCGACTGTCACTCGAGCAATTGAAATATTTAATATTTGCAAATTCAATATTTAATGTTTTCATTTCTTCGCTCTGGTTAGAAGTCAAAGCGTGGCGTTGAGTTTTACCACTTAACAGAATGGAGTGTTTCAGCACAAGATTCCCAAGTTCCCTCTGCCTACCCCGTCATTTGCGGTATACAGTGACTAGCTAAACCAACAATTTTTTGGTATGATCTGGATTATAATATACCATACTTTTAAAATGAATATTTTTTAATTACTTCGATCTCTACCCCGCATATATATAGGATAGGTAGAATGTTTTTTTGAACCAGAGTTTAATGTTAAAGCCCTTTTCATCTTCATAGCAAACACCGGGTGGGTAGGGAAGAAGATACTCAGTACTTGAAAAATTGCATGTGTTATGTGGCTCATTTTGTGGGTGTCGTTCGGACAGCATTGCAAACCTGGAGACTCAACATAAGTTGCATAGCTCAACGCCGCACTTTACCCCGTTATTAGAGACTAGTTATATATATTACTCGAACGCAACCAAAGACCTATTGTCAATCACACTTGTGCCTTTACTCCACAACCATAAAAAAGTTCATATAATTTAGATACAGTAGCAGTTATTTAAATATGCAATTCATAATTGTTTTTCGTTTGTGCGTCAAATCGACTGGGATCGGACCGCCAATGGGTAATTAAGTGGAATCATTTTATTTCAAAGCCATAGAGTCGATGATGTAGAAAAAAATATATCTAAATAACAAACAAATAATTATTAAAATATTTAATTATTTTCAAGCCAAGCATCGTCTGTGTATATATCGCTTCGAGGTTCAATTACCTCTTGAAGAGACGATTTATTTTAGTTTCTTCATATAAAAACAAAACCTGGCGCTAAAATTCACCACAAAACACGCAATCTTATGAACTTTGAGGGAAAAGTGAGAAACAGAATGTCTCAACTCAATGCTCCATCTGTCTACCCAGTTTTATACGGTACATATCGTGAATAAAAAATCATATATGTATTTTGGTTATGGGCTCTAATAAAAAATCTTATAATAAGAAAATATTTATGACTATACTCGGGGCCGTCGTGGCGCAGAAGCAATATTAGGACTGTAATCGTGACAATGCTTTGAGAATTCAATGTAAGCAAAGGAATGGAAGTATCCTAATGACAGTAGTATCTTAACATTAGGTTCCCAAGTTCCCTATGCCTTTAATTCTATGTGCCTTCTTCCTGAACCCACAAAAAACACATTCTTTCACCAAACCAAAAATAAAACAGCACAAAGTCGTATCCATAGATTTTTATTCACACAAAATAATTTATATAGATATTAATTGAACTATCAAACCGCCGTCTGTTTACTTTGTTGGGTCAACTGCGAAAACTTGTTTAAATTCCATTTTGCATGTAAAAACGAAACGATTTTATGATGATCATGTAAAATGATACTTTTTAGTTTACTTTATTATAAATAAATTGGTTATTCAAATGTTATTTTACGATATAATGAGGCGATCCCCAATCGGAGTACAATTATTTTCACTTCCTCACACTAGTATTAATGTAAGAGGCGGCGTTGGGTTCCGCAACCATACAAACGGAAATCGTTTTATTTTAATACCAGGTCATATGGCTTAGGCCAATAGACTTGATTGCCTTGCATTATATATATTTTCAACTTCGTACTTGGAACTTAGTGTTAAAATACTCCGTTCCCATTAAGACACTCCCATTCTCTACTTTCCGTAGAATGTGTGGCATTGTGTGTCGACTGTTGTTTTCAGAGCTAAGAAATAAAAAGATTAAATATTTAATTTCCGGAAGTGAGGATCGAACCCGTAAACTGTCGCGTTTACAGTAACGCGCTCGTTCTCCTGGTCTTTTATTATGTGCTCTCGTAAGTAATTGAAACCACAATTTCAACTACTTTACGACATCATATAACGCAAAGGTATGTTCATTTTATTTATATTATGAAAAAAATATTTTTTGGTATAAAAATGTATCATCAATTTCTTTCAAAATTGCGGCGTTGAGTTCCGCCACTCAACACGCAATGGCTCAAATTCGAAAGTGGGGAACGGAAGTGGAACGGAGTGTCTTTGCACTAGCTTCCCAAATTTCCTCTGCCTACCCTGCCATGTGCGGGATTTAGCGTGAGAATCAATAACTTTTTTTGCTTCACTCTGTATTTCACACAGCAGAGTAAGCAAAGGGAACATGGGAACCTAGTGTTAAGATATAATGTTCCCAGTAAGCCACTATTGTTCCCCACTTTCCGCTGAATTTCGGAAGCAAGGTGTGTTAAGTGGCTAATTCAAAGCCGAGATTTGTCTCTTTCCCAGAGAAAATGAAAATATTAAGTATTTCATTCCCTCCAGTGGAGATCGAACCCAGATACTGTCTTATTTATGGTCACACCCATTAACCACTGTGCCATGACAGTCTCCTTATATTTAGAAATTAGTGTTAAAATTATATGTTCTCTTGAAAATATTAATATTTTTAAGTAAAAAAAAACCTCCTCAACCTTTGAAACGCGTGATTTTCGATCATAATAACATGACCTAATTATACATAGTTTACGAACACGCCATTCAAATTTCATACTTTTATTATTAATTCAAAAAAAAATTATTTTAATACATTTTTTTGAATACAAATATCGTGCAAGATTTATTTTTGTGACTTTAACCTCTACAAAATAACCGTAGAAAGAAATTAACTCGAATTGGAATTGAACCCCAAACACTTTACTATCACATACTTCTATACTATTATATAAAATAAAAGAACTTTATTTACGGTATCCCGCATACAGGAAAGGGAAACTAGAGTTAAGTCACTCCGTTCTCTTATTTCCGGCAAATTTGAATTGTATAGTTGACTTCAATGCAACGTTTAATTATATTATTATAGCGAATAAATAAAAATATTCCATTACCACGAAATGAATGAGATGATAACGATGCCACGGCAGTTCTGTGGTGATGTATATGTATGAGGAATACAGTGTGAAGATAAAATTAAAAAAAAATATAATAATAACTATATTCTTTTAATTTTAACTTCATAGTATATTCCTCATATGGCTGGATAGGGGGGAACCTGGGAACATAGTGCTAGTGAACCGTTCCCCCAATCTCTAGAAAATGTTGGTAACAATGCATATTGAATGTTCTTAACACCGCGCTTTGCCTCGCTACCAACACAACGAAATAAAAATATTTCATTTCCTCGAGTGGGAATCGAACCTATTGTGTCTACGGTAGCACGCTTGTCACTTGTACAAAGTTATAACTTATAAATATATGATAATATAAACATCTAGCCGCAATATTATATAGAAATGTGGTCGAAAATCCATCGTTCTATCATAATCAATCACGAAACTTGGTTGTTGTCCAGAAATAGTGTACTTAGAGGTAGTATTATACCTTTGAGGCCTGTCGTGTCGCAGTGGTACAAGTGACTGTGAACGGCAAGTTGTAGATTCGATTCTCACTCGAGGAAATCGAAATATTTAATATTTTCTCCTCTCTAGTACACGAGGCAAAGTGCGGTTGAGTTCCACCGTTCAACACACAATGCTACAAAATCCAAAGAAAGTTGGGAAGGGAACCGGAGTGTCTTATCACTATGTTCCCAAATTCGTTAGGTTCGTGCCTTTTTCCTTATAACAAGATAGGGAAACGAAATTAAGTGTTAAGACACTCCATTCCTCACTTTCTGCTTAATTATTATTACTTAACACCGCACTTTGTCTCCCAAAGCAAATATTGAAAATATGAACTACATACTTTATATAGTCATTGATTTGGGCCACACTACTTACACTAATAGATTCAAGTAGCAAGACATTAAATATGGCGTTCACAAAAAAACCACTGCGTTGAGTTACGCCGTGTTAAAAGAGAGTATCTTAATGGAAAAGAATAGTCTTAATACTTTACACATAGTTATATATAAAGATATAATGTGAACTTAAAAATATGTAATAAGAGGGAAATGGAACGGGAATTTGAGAACCTAGGGTTAAGTGTCTGACTTAATTCTAGGTTCCCAAGTTCCCTCTGCCTATCCTGCAATGTGTCTGACACAACGTGACCCAAAAAGACCACAAAGAAAGTATAAAAAAAAACTTAGTAAATTAACATAAGCAAGGCCTTAAATTTCTTAACATATTTGAACAAACGATGAGCCTCTACGGTTAAGATCGTCATAGCATATTGGCATAACTAACTGTTACCACGATGGTACTTGGTTCAATTCCTATTCAACATAAATGTTTTTTTTAGCTTCACGCAGTATCCCGCACAAGGCAGGGTAGACAGAGGGAACCCGGGAACCTAGTAAGACACTCCGTTCCACTTTCGTTCCCCACTTTCCGCCGAAGTTGAGGCATTGCCTGTGGAGTGGCGGAACTCAACGCCGCGCTTTGCCTTACTACCAGAGCGAAGAAATGAAACATTAAATATTTACATTAATAATATTAAATATTTCATTTTCTCCAGTGGGGATCGAACCCAGAACCTGTCGGTTACAGTCATACGCTTGTGCCGCTGCGCCACGACAGGCCTCGAGTCATCAGACATAAATGTTTTCAATTGAATAATTTTAATTTCTCCGTTCTAAAACTTATTTACATGCTAAGCTGTATCCCGCACATGGCAGGGTAGATAACAGGAACTTGGGAACCTAGTGTTGAAACACTCCGTTCTGTTTCCCACTCTCCGCGAAATTTGAGGCACTGCGTGTTGAGTCGCGGAACTCAACGTCGCGCTTTCCTTTGCTACCAGGGTGAACAAATGAGAAATAATGGAAAAATGAGAATATTAAATATTTAAATTAAAAATACGTATTTTAAATGAAACACTTTTAAACGGATTAATCGCGTATATTGAATTTTAAACATTTTTGGAAACCCGACGTTTCGAACACTTTACAGTAGTCCGTGGTCACGGGTAGACGGACTACTGTAAAGTGTTCGAAACGTCGGGTTTCCAAAAATGTTTAAAATTCAATATACGCGATTAATCCGTTTAAAAGTGTTTCATTTAAAATGTGTAACAATCGCGAAAATCAAAGATACTATTAAAAATATGTAATATTTCATTTTGTCGAGTGGTCATCGAACACACAACCTATCACGATTTTAACCATTTAACAAGAAAGCGGAAACTAAAAAACGGAGTGTCTTACCACTATTTTCCCCTAACCCTCGGTCTAACCTGCTTTATTTCCCACAACTATGTAAATCCAAGGCTAACACATTCACACGCCCTGCCTTCACATTTTACGCGTATTTGGCATATCAGTTTTTGCATATGCACTAAAGTACTTACTAAGAATAGATCTGGCGTCTCTATATACTGTATTTGGCTATAACCTAACTTGGAAACCTGACTTGCAACGGTGTTCTATTATATTTTTCATTTAATATTAAAATATTCTCTTCTGTTAGGTCCATTTGTCCACTTTTTACAGCTTCACGCTGTATCCTGTATGGCAGGGGAGGCAGAGGGAACTTGGGAACCTAGTGTCGAGGTACCCTATTCCTATCTCTAGGTACCACTAAATTTTAGGCATTGTGTTTCGAGTGGAGTGAGACGGATCGATTACACATTTTTGAAAACGAGTAAAATTGTTAAAGTAGCGTGATTTAAACCTGCGCCTCTTGGAAACCGTCCCAGCGCTCTTACTAACTAAGCCATTGTGCACGTTCCAATCAAGATACGTAGAAATTTCTATATGTTTGTTACTATTTATTTATGTTGTTGGCATCTCTGTAGGGTGATTTCTTTCCCCAGGTTCACGGTGGTAGGCAGAGGGAACTTGGGAACCTAGTGTTAAGACACTCCGTTTCACTTCCGTTCCTCACTTTCTTTCCTAAGTGTGGAATAACACTTTAAAAATAGTAAAATCTCTGACACTACTAATGTCACTTCACACTTAATAAATATATATTTTTTTTTAACTCTGACATTAACTAAGATAACAAGTTATATATCATTTTATATTTTATTATGTACATACTAAGAATAGTTTTACAGAAAAATATTTAATTTACGATACAAAAAAGATCGCAATTTAAGATAAAAGGCCTTTACTGTTATCGGAATTGATCTTGTATGATTATTTTTAGAAATAACTTTCAACATACTTATTGTAACTGGTTCTCGCTTTACGCTTTAACATGTCGGTGAAGAGAAGGTAGTGTTAAGACACTCCGGTGTGTTTAGACGCGCTCGGATTTAAGACATTGACATGTCGAATGGAATGCGGAAAATATGAAACTTAGTTGCGGAACGCCGTCACTTGTCTTTTTTCTTCTTTATTCTTCTTTATTTTTTGTCAGCTTCACGTTGTACTCCTTGACAGGATCCTCCGTTCCACTTTTCGCTAAACTTTTTAATTGAGGCATTGCGTGTTGAGTGGTGAAACTTAACGCCGCGCTTTGTCCTGTTACCAGAGCGAAATGAAAACATTAAATATTAGATTTGATAATGTTAAATAATTAATTTCCTCGAGTAGGGACCGAACCCACGACCTGTCGCGTTAACAGTCACACTCTAGCGTCTCTGCGCTACAATAGGCCTCAAGTGAAATGAAGATGACCTGTTTTAACAGAATGATAAAAGATATAGTCGTGGTTTCTACTTTTAAGGTATCTAAAGGAAATTTGAGAATCGAACTTACAACCGTCGTATTAGCAGCCCAAGAAATGAAGATATTAAATATGTCACGAAGAAGTGAGATATTTAATATCATTATTTTTTATTTGTTCTGGTAAGAAGGCCAAGCGCGGCGTTGAGTTCCGCCACTCAACACGCAATGCCTCAAATTTGGCAGTATGTGGGGGGCCGGAACGGAGTGTTTTATTAGGTTTTCAAGCTCTCTGCCTACCCTGTTATGTGCGTGAAACTGATAAAAAATGGAACAAAAAGTATTATCAAAACTATAGCTTTGGTGGGACAAAAGTCAGATTACATTCGTCTCTCCATAGCGGAGTAGAAAGAGAGAACGTGTTATGGCTCACTCTTGGCTCATTGCATTTTAAGTGGCGAAACTCAACGCCGCGCTTTTCCCTTATTGCCAGAGCGAAAAAATGAAACATTAAATATTTAAATTATAAATATTAAATATTTCATTTCGTCGAGTGGGGATCGAACCCACATCCTGTCGGTTACAGTCACACGCCTGTGCCGCTGCGCCACGACAGGCCTCGTGGAAATTAAGTATTAATTAATTTATTTGGAAATTAAGTATTAATTAATTTATTTGGAAATTAAGTATTAATTAATTTATTTGGAAATTAAGTAATTAATTCATTTATTTGGAAATTAAGTAATTAATTTATTTGGAAATTAAGTAATTTATTTATTTTCCTGAGCGGGAATCGAACTCAAAACTGATTACATCCAAACTGTACTCCGTAACGGCGGCCAGTTTGTGGGACGATATGGGATTTTTATGTCACTTTAAATTCGATGAGTCTAAATTATATGACAGAATCCGTCATAAATACGGATTACCTTTAATACATTGTGTAAACATTTTTTTTTTATTTACATATATCTATAATGATAGTATTGTTCGTTCGTTGTGATTCAGTGGAGCTGGATTTGGGCTTCAAATACACTAGTTGGATGTTCGGTTCTCGGCTTATGTTAATATTTTTATATAAAAAATTAACTAAATTCATATCGTTTTAGCTTCACCGTGTATATGAAGGGTGGGTATAGGGAACCTTGTGTTGAGACAACCCGTTCCCTAAGTAAACCACAATTTTGAGACATTCCGTATTGAACGGCGGAGTTTAACACCGCGCTTTGTCTCACTACCTGAGCGAAGAAATTAAGCACACATTGAACCCACGATCTTTTCATTTCTAGTCAGACCTGTGGCGCTGCACCAAGATGACCTTACATAATATAATAATTTTTTTAAAAAGATTTTTATATTAAAAATATCCTCATTTTGTCTAAATCTTAAGCATTAATAATAATTATTAAAGACATGTGTATAAATTTTAAGTTTTATAAAAATAAATATTGCGACTATGAAGTAATAACCTTGTAATTGAATGTAAGAAGTTTCAATTACACTTTTCTTCAAAATTTTCTTCACTTGTACATAGAAGGTTAGGCAGAGGGAACTTGGGAACTTAGTGTTAAGACACTAGGTTCCCAAGTTCCCTCGTTCGTTCCTCACTTACTGCCGAATTTAAGGCATTGCGTGTTGAGTGGTGATACTCAACACTGCGCTTTGCCTTGTTACCAAAGCAAGAAACGATATTAAGTGCAATGCTTTCAGAATCCAGTGAGAAGTGGGAAACGATCTTTTTGGGAACGGAGTGTCCTAACAATTGGTCCTCTGGTTTAACCAGCCTACACTATTTTATGCGTGAAGCTAAAAAGATAGGAAAAAACCAGTCGCGGCGCAGCGGAAAACCGCCTGACCACAAGCGCGATGGTTGTAGGTGCTTTTCCAATCGGGTGATCACTCCAGAAAAAACAGCGTTAAGTTACGCCACTCACCACTTTGAAATTGTCTTAACACTAGATAAGCCAGAAAAAAAAAACTAAATTTATTTTAATCAAAAAATGCAACTACACAGTTGTGATATCGTAGCGTCAATATGCATAAATTAATTTACAAAGCTGTCATATTAAATGAAATATGCACAGGTTTTGTCGATGATGAATATTTTTTTTTAACGATTTACATATAATTATGTTAAAGAATTATCATTTATCATTTACTGGGAACCTGGCGAGGTACAAGGGCACAAGTGTGTGACTAAAACCGCCAAGGTTGTAGGTTCGATTCCCACTTGTGGGTGTTAAATATTTTCATCTTCTCCTTCTGATACCGAGATAAAGTACGGTGTTGTGTTCCGCCATTAACAATTATTAACGAGCGACGTCTCGATTCGGTGAAAACTGGGAATGTTTATTTTCTCAATGGGTGTGCTTTAACATCAGGTTCCCTCTAGCTACCCTGTTCTATACCGGATATAGTGTGAATAAAAAAAATGTACCTAAACGTTCCACCCGACTGAGGTTCACAGTCATAACCATGAGACCTCCAACCGTGTTATAACTTTTAATATTTTAAAGTATATCTTATATATGTATTTTTAGCCTAACACTGTATCTCAGACATGGCAGGGTAGCCAGAGGGAACTTCGGAACCTATTTTTAAGACATTTCGTTCCGTTCTCCACTTTCTGTCGTATTTGACAGCGGATCAAGTGGCCGAACTGAACGCCACGCTTTGCCTTGTTACCAGAGCGAAGAAACGAGAAATATTTCATTTCATATTTTTCTCCAGTAGGGATCGAACCCATGACCTGTCGTTTACAGTACGCTTGTACCCCTGCGCCACGACAGGCCTCTATAATAATAATTAATATTTAACAAATTTAAATATATCATGTTTAATCTGTGGTTTGTATCAAGATTACTATCGAAGCAAAACATTAGTTTTTATAACTTGTACATTCGGAATTGCCAAAATGCTTTGTGATCTTATCATTTGTTATTATCATACAAATGTCTCCGCGCCTTTTCACCCGACTGCGTATTTAAAAGAGTATAATGAGTTTATTAGGCTATGTATGTATGTATGTTTGTTCCGTTGTAACGTTAAGGTTTGAGTTTGTCTTTATCTTTTTAAATATTATGAAATCGGGAATTTGTATTTTTTTTATTGTTATCTATATTAATATTGTAAAGCTGTAGAGTTTGTATGTTTCATTGAACGCTTTTATCTCAGGAACTTGTGGTTTAATTTGAAATTATATTTCAGCATTGGATAGCCCATTCATAGAGGAAAGCCATGCGGGCGGTGCCGCAAGTAAAAACTAGTTTTTATATAAGAACGACAACATTTTTGCATTATAGAGGAAAATAAGGCAACATTATTACACTGTACCACTGCGCTATAATGGCCACAAAACATATCAGTTTCAGGCTATCTCCCGCATATGGCAGGGTAGACAGAGGGAACTTGGGAACTTAGTGTTAAGACACTCCGTTCCTTGCCCCACTTTCCACGAAATTTGAGATGTTGTGTGTTCAGTGGCGGAACTCAACATTAAATATTACATTTCTTCAAATGAGAATTGAACCCACTGTCTGTCGCGTTTATAGTCGACTACTGCGCCACGACAGGCCTCGAAACATAAGTGAAATTAATAAGAACACACATTTCCATTTAAACATTGACGCTAATTAAGAATATAAATGAATTAATTTTAATATTCTAATTTATGATGTTGTTGACATGAATTATGTAGGTATGTAGATGTGTGGTGATTTTTCTTTTTTTTAATAGCACGAAATTTTGTTTTTTTTTTCGAACTTTGAAATGTTTACGTTTGGAAATGGAAAGCTCGTTTTTTTTAATAGAAATCTCTAGAAATACTTTCTTATTTCTTCTCTATACTCCATATTTCTTTTTTTAATTCAGCAGTTTCGACTGTGGGAGCTAGGTAGACTACTCAATTTAATAGGTTTTCAGGTTTGCCCATCGGTTTGACGTTTGTAACTGGTCTGATGATCTGTAATAGTAAGACGTTAATAATTTTTTTCACAGATGATATTTTCTGTTCGCACTATAACAAGAAAACTAAAAAATGAATATAAAATATTTTTTAAGGAGGCTCCTCTACAACATAATGTATGTTTTTACTGTTTTTACTGTTTTTATAGATTATTATTTGTTTCATGGAAAAGAGACGGCAAACGAGCGTACGGGTCATCTGTTGGTAAGTGATCACCGCCGCCCAGAGGAGCTACAGAAACGTTGCCGGTCTTTAAGAGGGATGGGCACCGGGGCCCTGCATTACCCAATGAGAAACGCAGTGGCCGAAGCCTCTACTTAACGCCAGTTTTAAATACCGGGGATGGTAATAATCCGGTCGAGTCTGCCCATGCGTGTTGCCATTGCTGACAACGTGACTCTTCCACACGTACTTAAGTCGTCTCTTACGACACTATCAGTACCAGGGTGTTTCTATTCTAAGCCGGAATCACACGGATAAGATTATAGTATGGAACTCTTCCACTCAGTCCAACTAGCATTTGGCCGGATTTTTCAATTTTATTTAACGTCATAAATAGAAAAAATGTATAAAGACACTCCATTCTCCATTTCTCGACCAAATTCCATTATTATATATTTGATGATAACATTATTTATTTTATTTCCTCGAGTGGGAATCGAGCTTACTTACCTGTTGCGTTTACAGTCTCATGCTTTTTGCGCCACGATTTGTCTTGTTAGAAAAGCGAAAAAAATGAAAATATTAAATGTTCATTTGGAAAATATTACATATGTCATTTCTTCAAATGGGTATCGAACTCACAAGCTAATATACACTTGTCACGAAAACAAGATCTAACATAGGAACCTAACATCAGACAAAAAAGAAAAAAATAATATACATATATATATATATATATATATATATATATATATATATATATATATATATATATATATATATATATATATATATATATATATATATATATATATATATATATATATATATATATA
>DWMZ01001300.1:0-16932 GCA_018249855.1 Eueides tales michaeli
GAGATAGGGAAGTCGGGAACCTAGTGTTAAGATACTTCCCTTTTCCACCGTTAAGTGATCGCACTTTTATTCACCACTTTTGGCTAAATGAGGCATTGCATGTTAACTATAGCGAGGAAAAAAAAAAAATTCTTCGATTGGGGAGCCCCGTTTTAATTTCATATGAGTATTTATTTATTTATTGTTTCCTTAGTGTTCTAATATTATAAAATATCTACTTGCTACATAACTATATATCACTGTAGGCGATTGTTAACGCTTTATAGGAAGCGTTTGAACGTCAAAAGCTCACAGATTTATAGCCGAGCCGTGAGTGGCCGTAACTGTAGATATTTACAATATTTGAGTCAAATTCTGCTCAGTTATTTGTATAATTATTTACAACTTTTAAGATGTTCCTACTACGACTCTCCTTTTTACCGTCATTGGCCAAATGAGCCATTGTGTGATGACTGGCGCAACTTTGCTTCGTTATTAGTACTGATAAGACACTCTGTTTTTCTCTTATCTCTATATTTAGAAACGAAGATTTTTGAGAAACAACAACCAAACTAGTACTTTGTTTACCAAATTGAACATGGAGATATATACTATAAGAAGAATATTTTCGCAGATTACATACATACTCGTAGTTACCATTACTATAGCGTTGATTTGGTGTGGTGTCTTGAAAGATATTTTTCAATATCTTTTTAACAAAATGTAAGATTAATAATTAATTTCAATTGAGGCCTGTCGTGGCGCAACGGAATAAGCATGTGACTGTAACCGATAGGTACTGGGTTCGATCCTCACTCGAGGAAATGAAATATTTAATATTTTCAATTTAAATATTTAATGTTTCATTTCTTCGCCACTCAACAGGCAATGCCTCAAATTCGGCGAAAAGCGGGGAACAGAATTGGAACGGAGTGTCTTAACACTAGGTTCCCGGATTCCCTCTGTCTACCCTGCCATGTGCGAGATACAGCGTGAAGCTAAAAAAAACGGAAGTGTCTTAATGGAAATGGAGTGTCTTAACACTTAGCTACCATATTCGATCTGTCTACCCTATTACAAGCGTTAGACTAAAAAGTTAAAAATAATTTTATAATTGCTCTATCCTGTGATAAATACAGGGACTCTATTGTTAAAACACTCCGTTCCACATTTTCCGTCTAATTTTTAAATCCAGCGTGTTGATATACGGAATTCAACGCCGCACTTTGACATGTTAACAGAGCGCGAAAAGAAAAGAAATTGTTCCAACACTGAGAATAGAATCCACAACCGTCGTCTACAATCAGACGCTGTGTTCCATAACGGCTTTAATTTATAACAAAGCATAAAAGGAAATTGCTTCTAAAAGACATCTTTTAAGAAAAAAAATACATAAAACAAAACAAAGTACTTTTTAAATCGACAAGAAAATCCAACGTATCGAACCCAAAACCTCAAATTGCCCGCTCTCAGACGTAATATACTCAGATTTCACTACTATATACTTAATTATTATACAATTTTATACCTTATTTCTGTACATACATTAGGGTCCTTTTTCCATTGTTTCATAGGAACATAAGATAAATTTCAGTAGATCCAGATGGGCCGGTAAAGTGGTCTAGTATTTTAAATGGTAAGCACGTTCAGATTTGTAATTGACGTATCGGATCCGTTTCGTATTTAAATTGGATTTGATTAGCAAATTTTTAAGCCTGTCGTGGCGCAGCGGCACAAGCGTGTGACTGTAAACGCGACAGGTTGTGGGTTCGATGCCCAGTCGAGGAAATGAAATATTTAACATTTTCCTTTCTTAGCTATGGTAACAAGGCCAAGCGCGGCGTCAACACGCAATGCCTCAAATTTTGCATTTTGCAGAAAGTGAGGAAACGTAACGGAGTGTCGTAACACTAACAGCGTAAAAAAAGAAATAAAATCCATATATCATACACTGATATTTTATCGTTTAGGAAAAAATATATAAATATGAAATAAAATGCTCTAAGAATATACTTTGCGTAATCAATCCAGTTATTGTGGGTATTTTGGTACTCTATGATACATGTTCCATTTGATTACGCAGTCAAAGTCACGTGCATATTGTAGTTTTTTTGTTTATTTATACATCGTATTTTAAATCAAAAAAATCTTCCAAAAATGCTTATTTACCGTATCGCAGGCACTAAACGATAGAAAGTATCGACTGGCGCGGTAATAGTCGTTTCACGATTTATGGCTCAGATTATATTGCAGTACTGCTTTCGTGGTAAGTCAGGTGTCTTTTAGGTAGTATAGCGGGGAGTGCAGTAATTAACATGTTGTTAGATACTCACACGATGATTGTGAACTATATATCTAATATTTTTTTTACTTTACGCTGTATCCTGCACAAGGCAGGGCAGGCAGAGGGAACCCGGGAACCTAGTGTTAAGACACTCCGTTCCACTTCCCTTCCCCACTTTCCGCCGAATTTGAGGCATTGCGTGTTGAGTGGTGGAAATCAACGCCGCGCTTTGCCATATTACCAGAGCGAAGAAATGAAACATTAAATATTTAAATTGTAAATATTAAATATTTCCTCCTCGAGTGGGGATTGAACCCTCAACCTCAACCTTAGAGCCACACGCTTGTGCCACGACAAGCCTCAAGTGTAGTATTAAAATATTTTAATATATTAAATATTTTCACGAAAACATATCTGAATATGAACTCTAATACTTTTTCCAAAATGTAAAAGCCTTCAAATTAAGCAAGTTGTATATATTTTTTTTGCTAGACTGTATCCCGCAAATTACCGAGACGCCAGGGAACTTGAGGTCAAAGTCCCCGGACCAAAAAAAAAAAACCATTATAGCTTTGAACAATTTCCGAAAAAAAACCAATCTCCACACAAAGGCACATCATCTAAGATAAGGAGTGCGAATACATTGATATGCTAAGCAGTAGCTGGTTCAATCCCGCGTCGCGTCGCGTCGATTGAATTATGCCCGACCATTGTGTACGCCTTTTTATAATTTACATGAATACATTTTTCATAAGATTTCCTCGATACAAGAGTGAGAGACACCTGTGTGAGGCGTAAGGAGCGTCTTACAACGTATGTATGAATACCACATAAATATAATAGGCGCTAGGAAATAGGAATTTTGTATTAGCATTGAAAAGATCGGTGCAGGAGCACAAGCAATTCTTGTCTCTGTAACTTTTAGCCGTGTGATTCCGGCTTAGAATAGGATCACCCTGGTACTGATGGTGTCGTAAGAGGCGACTAAAGTACGTGGAGAGTCACGTTGTTAGCAATGGCAACACGCATGGGCAGACTCGACTGGATTGTTACCACCCCCGGCATTTGAAACCGGCGTTAAGTAGTGTCGTTTCGCATTAAGTAATGCCGGGCCCCGGTGCCTATATTGACGGTGATATTATATATGGAGTTTGTTCCAGGTTACTTTAAGTCGTAAAAAGTAAAAATTGATTTTCTTGTCCCGGTAGGATTATATACCGTTTTTAGTGCTCTTTTAAACTGTCCAATCTACTTACATGTATATATATATATATATACATATATATATATATATATATATATATATATATATATATATATATATATATATATATATATATATATATATATATATATATATATATATATAAGTTCTCCACGTTCCGCCAATTTGAGGCATTGCGTGTTGAGTGACGGAGCTCAACGTCGCGCTTTGCTTATTACCACAGCGAAGAAATGAAACATTAAATATTTAAATTGAAAATATTAAATATTTCATTTCCTCGACTGGGGATCAAACCCAGAACCTGTCGGTTACAGCCACAAGCTTGTGCCGCTGCGCCACAATAGGCCTCACACATATATAATAAATAATATAAATAGCTGTTACGAATACATAGATTCATTTCTTCTTGTACTATTCTAATAATAAAAAGAACACTGATGGTATTCACTCTTCCTGCCTCGATGTATGTGTAAAAAATCATGATAATATGTGCCTACGGTCATACTTCCCTGGAGCACAGCCACTTTCTTAGCTTCACACAGTATACCGCACCTAGCAGGCTGGGAAGAGGGAACCTAGGAACCTAATGTGATCTCATTAAGACACTTTCCGCTAATATCTGGAGATATTGCGTCTTGAGTGATGGAAATAAAGGCCGCGCTTTTTATCGTTACCAAAGTCAGGAAATAATATATTAAATATTTTATTACATCAAGTAAGGGCAGAACCCTCAACATTTCGCAGACACCACGACAAGGCTCTCTAGGATAATCTCTATCTATAAGTTGGTACGAGACAGTATTAATAATGTATCTCACGTTCGGCGTCCGGTATGTTTATATAAACCTTATCTTATTGTCAAATGCGTTGCTTTCAATGATCCGTTTCTAATGAAAATAAAATCAAAATATTTTTTATTCAAATAGGCCATTACAATCACGCCAAAGTAAGATAGAAATGTCTGTAGTGTCAGACCTACAGGAAGCTACTACCATGTAAATATCTATGCTTTCCTCTTTAAAGTTTGGTTTTGATTGTAACTTAAAGCTTCAATTGAATGTAAAAATATTACAACTGACTGTAAACACTATCTCACTATCATTATTTCACTTTGGCAACAAGACAAAAAGCGCCGTCGAATTGCTTAAAAATTGGGCAGAAATCGAGGAACGCAATGTCTTCACACTGGATTTTCTATATGTCCGTGTTATATGCAGTACATAGCGTGAAACTAAAAAAACATAAATAAACTAAAGAAGATATACAAATTATTCCATACTATGGAACACCACTATAATTAATGCATTACTAATAACGAGCGTGCTAGCAAGTGAACTACAGACTAGTCGTAAAATTATAATTGCACGCAATACCATAAAGCTTACCTTCACTTAAAGATAACAGACACTAAAGTTACCTTGGGACTCCCACGTGTTGATACTCGTAAATATATACTATGGTTTAATTTTCTTGCGAATATGAAACTAAGACACTTCCTTTCCTCACTTTTCGACAAGTTGTGGCTTTGCGTGTAGAGTGGCCGAGAGTGACTTAAAAATATTATTATAAATATTTAGTCATTACAACCTTGCGTAATGACAGGCTTGACTCTTGACGTCATTGGTAGCTAAAGAGAACGGAGCACCAAACTCTCCGCTCTCGACACCCCGTCCACTGTCATTAACTTCTTCAAACGTAATCTTTCTCTAATGTCATTGATATTATATGCTCGGAGGACAATTGAGATCTGTCTCCTTATTTCTCTTATCAATCACTCAGCCAATAATAATCAAACTGGCGGGCTCTACCGATATTGTTGTGCTAAGAAAAATAGACACTGTTCAATTGAAGTATATTTCTTACATTTTCAATTTCTTATAGTTTTATTTAAGCTTCACATTGTATTCTGTGGTATATATGAATGATGGCAAAGAGAATTTGATGACCTAGTGTAAAAACACACCGTTTCCATTAATAAACTTCTGTTTCTCACATACTTTTAAATTTGAGATAATTTAACAAAACTATTCCAATATAAGAAGTGAATTAGTAAATCTTTTTTAAAATTTTACTTACAAAAGTACAAAAATATTTAAACAAAACGAGCTCAAATCATTCATAATTTTTTAGTTTTAAGTTGTTCAAATTATTCAAAATAAATTTATATATAAAAGCTTTCTTAAAAGTAAGAACAGGCGTTATTTTTGGTATCTTTCCTTGTAAGAGCAAATAGCTTCACAGATTGTATCTTACCAAATTATCCCTTTGGGCGGTAGCCGCAGAGCTTTGCGGGCTACGTTATTTCCTCAAATAAATAAAGCTTATACACAATATATAAAGCAACACAAATTATTAATACAAATAAAATCTTCTGACATACTGTCAAATCTCGTTTTCAATTTATTAATTTTATGGCGTTTGTTGCACGATTAGTGCCTATTTATATAATTTTAAATAGAATTAAAGACCTCAAGGTTGTTGTTTTGATTCCTACTCAGAGAAATTAAATATTTCTTTTTTGAGAAATTAAATAGTTCTTCGCTCTTATAACAAACAGTTCTACCACTCAACATCCAATGTATCGACAAGTGGGCGAAAATTAAAAGATGTTAGTTTATGTTTTCCTATGTTAAGTTGAGAATATATGAGTGAATCTTGTGAGGGGTACAGCGTGAAGATAAAAAAAATATGAATTTTGCTATCTGGCTTCACGCTGTATCCCGTACATGGCAAGGAAGGCAGAAGGAATTTAGCATCCTAGTGTTAAGACAATTCGTTCCCATTAAGACCGTTTCTCACTTTGCCTCGTCACCACAGCGAAGTAAAGAAAATACTCAATGATTCACTTCCTCGAGTAGAGTTCAAACTCACAACCTATCGTGTTTACAGTAAATACTATGACCAAAACATGAGTAACATAACCAAAACAATAAGGATAGAAAAATATAATAATTAATGATTAATTCATCTGACAATATAAAATCTGCTTTAGATATCAATCCATAAGATAATAAGTCTCTTTCATTCATGTACACCTCATTCACAAGCTTACTCCGCCCAACGCGAGTAACCATCAGTCGGCTCCGAGCCTTGCGGTAGAGAGCCCGCCCTAACGCGCCCGCCCTGGAAATATACGTAAAATACGCGATTGTTTAAAAGAGATTTTATAATATTAATTAATTATTTCAATATTCATTCTCATTTATGAGAAGTTAAATAAAAATAAGGTTTAAAAGTGATTTTTTTTTGTTTAGGGTGGTTTGTGTATACTTTTGATTATGTGTATGAAATAATTAGATTACAGTTATATATAATTATTTTTTTATATATATATATTAGTTATATATAATTATTTTTTTATAATATTTCAGTTAATGTTATCATTGACTCTATATACATACTTTTTTTATAAATAAATGTAGAGTCACATAGCTATTCAAAGTAATGTATTTATTAATAAGTACTGAGTGCTCAACAATTTTAGGCGAAACATAAATATGTAGAAATCGTTACTTAAATAAAGTTTTATTTGAAGCTCGTATGTGTTATACAAATAACAGTTTTTGTAATAACATGTGATTTTGTGAACTGACAATAAATAGTGCTAGTGATAAATATGTTATAATATAACAGTTAAAATTTATATATTTTCTTGAAAAAGTGTCAAGAAATACCTTTTGAAGTAACGGAACTCCATTTTGTAAGGTAAAATGTTAATTTTGAGTATATAATTTTTTTTTAAGATTATTCGCTATGGATATTCATATATGAGAAAAAAACAGGGGGTACGTGAACAACGGAGTGATTTAACACCAAATTCCCTCAGCCTACTATTTGGATATAGCTAAAAATCAAATAATACAAATATTATTTATATAAATATATATATATATATATATATATATATATATATATATATATATATATATATATATATATATATATATATATATATATATATATATATATATATATATATATATATATATAAGTTCTTGTGCTGCTTTATATAATAGACAGAAACGCAGCAGTTCATAGATATTTGCATTGGTAACGAACACCATTCACACCGTATCTTGGAAAGCACTATAAATAACTCAATGTCGCTTATAGAATAGTTTATTTTGCAAAATTTAGTTATTTAATTTAGCCATTGTGTATGCTGTTGGTTCGATTCTCGTTCGGAGAAATGAGCATTTTCATTTTTGCGCTCTGGTAACAGGACAGAGTGCGGCGTTAAATTACAACGGCTATCTCTAATGTAGGCGTAGAGCTTTGTGATATAAAATTCTATTGAATTGAAATAGTCCTTAATAATATTTTATGTTAGTGCTAATTTAAATAGGATAACACGACGATATGTGCATAATGCATACACATAGAAAATAAAAATATTTTTTTCTTAATAAACGTATAAAAAATTGAACGTACTTGAATTTGAACCCATTCCCAAAATACGTGGGTTCTTATTCTGCTATTTTTTAAAATATATTTTTTATAAAAATAGCCGGAATTTAGAAAGGTGAATTTTCAATTAAAATATTTAATGTTCCATTTCTTCGCTCTGGTAATAAGGCAAAGCGCGACATTAAGTTCCGCCACTCAACACGCAATGCCTCAAATTCGGCGGAAAGTGGGGAACGGAAGTGGAACAGAGTGTCTTAACACTAGGTTCCCGGGTTCCCTCTGCCTACCCTGCCTCGTGCGGGATACAGCGTGAAGCTATAAAAAAAAAAAAAATTATAAGTACCTATGATTATCTTTTAAAGACATTTACTTTAATATTTAGTTTATCTTGTTTTTCCATGTATATAAATATGTCTACACGTCGCTCATAAGCGAGCCTTGTGATGATACATCACGCTCATTCGTTGTCGTTTCTTTTACTTTTCGTCGTTTATTATCACTTTTATATTTATTAAAGTAAATTTTATCTCAATTAATTGAAATATTGAAAATAGTGCGTAGAATTAAATGTTATTGATGCTCATTCGGAAAGCTAATTATGGTTATATATTTGTAAATTATATTTTAAAAAAATGCAACTTGCTCTCCTTAGAAGACCTGCCTATCGACCTGGTGATAGCTTCCTGTAGGACTGACACTACACACGTTTCTATATAACCTTTTATTCAAAAGTGCTAAAGAATATTTTGATTTTATAAAATTTAGGCTCAATTTTTTATCTTAATTTTTATTTAGAATATTAAAAAAGTATACAAATATATTCTCTACCTGTTATCACTCAAGATATTAACATTATTATACTCTATATACTATTTTTTTAAATAGATATAAATTAGTTTCATAATCCACATCAAAGACTACTGAAATAAAGACCAGTGAAAGTAACGCAGACGCATTAATAAATTAGACCTGTAAATATTTAGACATCTCACACATGGCTGTTTTGAGGCCGCTCGTGGCGCAGAGGCGTACTGTAAACATCACAGGTTGCAGGTTCGATCCCCATTCGAGGAAATAAAATATTTAATACGCTTTTTTCGCCAAATTTATAATATTTATTACTTGTTAAGTGGCAAACAACCAATGGGGAATTCATCTAGCCTTATAATATGTTCTAGTAAAAATCGAATCAACAACAATCTAGTTTCCAATCAGACCTATACCACTGCGCCATGGAGGCCAGTATTATAATAATATTTACATCTTATCTTATCTTATTAATATTATTAATCCGAAAGTTTGTACGGGTGTGTGTATGTTTGTTACTCTTTCACGCAAAAACTACTGGACGGATTTTCATGAAACTTTGCAGTAATATAGCTGTGATATCAGAATAACATAATAAGTTAAAATTTATAGGGATTTTAACCGATATAAAAAAGGAGGTTTTTTATATATGTTCTCCGATTACTCGAAGATGGGTGGACCGATTTTCAAAATTATTTTTTTGTTCGAGGGTATATTTCACAATTGGTCCCATGGTAAGGAGATCGGGATCCGATGATGGAATCCTGGAGAAATTGAGGGCAACCCTCAAATTTGAAAGGCACAGATGCGGTTTTTTTTGTATAGTAACGCAATTGGGAGATCTGTATCTGACTATCATCTCATTTTATTAACCGACTGCAAAAAAAGAGTATGTTCTTAATACGTATGTTCCTCAGATTACTCGAAGATGGGACAACCGATTTAAAAAAAAAGCTTTTTTATCGTTGGAGTTACACAAAGATATTACTGTAGGATTATTTATCTTAAATAGTTCTAAATAAAAGTCCGCGACAGTATATGTCTATCTTTTATGTGTAAGTCACTATGACCAAAATAGTGAACGCGGACGAAGTCGCGGGTAACAACTAGTATTTTATAATACTATATCTGAAAGTCCATTTGCATCTGTGCATCGGTCCAGCGGTGCACAGCTCTCGCACGTCTATTAATACCCCGAACTGCGTGTAATAAACAAGCGTGGGCTAAATCTGTCGCGGGAGTACAGCGGTGCTGCGTTTGAACTAATGCCATTGACTTCATTACCCGACAGCGTGACACAAAGCGGTTATGTGTTTGTCGGTGTATGTATGTGTAATACTTTTTATGTTACCTATAATGTCTTTCAATTTAAATACATACCAATAATTCAAATTTACGACAGCGATAATAGTCTGAGATTAAAAAATAAAAAAGAAAATCGCTGTCAAGGTTAGAATGGTTACGGATTGTCAGGCTATTATTTAACAGTTTTCATTTTAAGTAACCGTATTGGATATGTAAATACTTAACGTAATTATTTTTACTATTTTTAAAGTGTTATTCCACACTTAGAAAAGAAAAATACAATTTTTTTTTTCTACTTAACGTAACTTTTTTAGTTATTTTTCTTGTATATTTACATTGTTTTCGTCGTTATTCTACCTTAATTGCGGGAAAGTTTTGATCCACACCGTATACGGTTCTTAATTAAAATAATAAAATTGTAATTGATTTTGTATTATATTTGTTGATAAAGTAATAAATCCTTATAAAAAATTAAATATAAACATATAATATATATATATATATATATATATATATATATATATATATATATATGTATATATAATTTTTTTTTATTAATTTGCAAGTAGCCAGCTCAAAGTAAATGCGCATCTGACCCCACGTGGCTATACCGGAAATTCGATACATAACTCGCGCCCTTCCGTAACGACCACAAACAAACTGAATAAAGCGTTAGTAGTTGTTTGTTTTATATATATATATACAAAAAAAATGTTTTTATACAAATACTCACTCAGCCACATGCTGTATACCGCAAATAGCAGGGTATGCAGAGGGAACTTGGGAACCTAGTGTTAAGACACTCCGTTTCACTTCCGTTCTCCACTTTCCGCCGAATTTGAGGCGTTGCGTGTTAAGAAATAAAACATTAAATATTCAAATTGAAAATATTAAATATTTCATTTCCTCGACTGGGGATCGAACCCAGAACCTGTCGGTTACAGCCACATGCTTGTGCCGCTGCGCCAAGACAGGCCTCAATATTAAATCAATATTTAAATTTTCCCTTAATAGAATACAAACCTTAAACCATTACGTATATAGAGTTACCACTGAGTCCTAATAGCGTAATGTAAGCTCAATAAGTGGATATTTATACCCACCCAGGTTAAACATCAAAGGCATTCAATTTGATTTGTCAACTCGACGCAAGTAGCTGACCGCATCCAAACACTCCCTGAACCGGATACTGTATACATAACTCTTAACTGCCCTCCGCCAGCCGCCCTACGGCACGACCACAGTAGTACACTGCTATTATTAATTTGCTTAGTGATATATGAGGGAAAAGTGTTTTTTTGCCTATAAATATTAAATATTGTTTGTATTTTTATTTATTAAATATTTTTTCAGCTTCACGCTGCATCCCGCACATGGCGCAGAGGAAACTTGAGAACTTAATAGTATCTTTGATTTCCGCGATTGTTACACATTTTAAAAGAAACACTTTTAAACGGATTAATTGCGTATATTGACGGGTGTCTACCCGTGACCACTGTAAAGTGTTCGAAACCTCGGGTTTCCAAAAATGTTTAAAAGTCAATATACACGATTAATCCGTTTAAAAGTGTTTCATTTAAAACTTGAGAACTTAATGTTGAGATACTCCGATCCGTTCTCGACTATCCACTGAGTTTCAGGTATTGCGTGTTAAGAACCGGAACACAACGCCGCGCTTTGCCTCGTTACCTGAGCGAGGAAATGTATAAAAATATTTCTCCGATCTTGAAATAAAATGAATTTAACCGGATTAATCGCGTATATTTAGTATGATACCCGGTCATGAGTTGAATAACTTAGTCGAAATACTGCAAGGTATGTTAAATATCTATATGTTAAAGTAGATACATTTAAAATGTATAATGTTCGTAAAAATCAAAAATCTTATAACACATTTAACATTTAAGTTGTATATAATTACCTACTTCATATAGTGACATTTGGCAACAACTTACTAAAGCCGTTTTTCGAATTGTGCTCACAGTGCCCTTAGCATACCAACGTGCGACCTAATTCGTGCGTGCTTTTCACGCGCACTGTTAGCGTTGTGGACGCTATGATATGTTACATGTGACGGCACTACCTAGTGCTTATAGTACTGACGTGACTGAGAGTTAGCATCGTGAGCATTGACGTTATTTTAACGTTTAATATATTTTCCAGGTCAATATCACTATCGTCACTTTCCTCGATTGCGGAAAATACTTGAAACACAAGCATTTTACCACCTTCATCGGCTCATGTTTATATTATAAAATGCTCTGTTAGGTTATGTTTAACTTGTTGAATTCGTAAGGACACTTACAAGTTGGCCGAATTATTAATACTGTTAACAGACGTCGGCGCGCTCACTAAACGCTACATGGTAGCAGTTTAAGCGTTGTAAATGCTCTGAGCGCAATTCCTTTCAAAATCAATAAAACTTTAATCTATACAAACAATTATCCATTTAGGAAGTACATAGCGAATAATGCAATAACATCTAACTCCTTGATCTTTCGGGCCGGCTCACTTAATGTTCCAAGAAACAATTAGTTGCGGACTGCAGGTGTGATTTATGACATACAACTTGTCAAATTCCGTACCACCACCTCACTCACGACAGGACTCATATTAAATTTGGTCCTTTACTTCAATACTTAATGTTTGTTCATACTTGGTAATGTCAAGTTGACGTCAAATATATATAGTTATCGGCTTATAAATCTAGTGCGAGATTCCTTTATTCGTTTCCCATTTGTTTATGCATATTATATAAATATTAAACGGTCGTGTGTTCGATGCTCACGCGGGGAAGTATTTCATTTTTTTAATTCTCTGCTTTGACGGTATTGAGTATCTGCTCTCAAAAAGTGGACGAAAATTGAGGAACGGGGTATCTTAGGTTCCCTAATTTGAAGACTGTGTGGTTAAGTAGTTAAGCTTTAAAAAAATATGTTCAATCAGAAAACCTGAACTGACTTTGATCATTTCTCATTGTGGAGATGCGATCTTTTTGAAGGTATATCCTTCAAAAAGAACAAAACCAAACAGTTTTTCAAATAAATAAATAAATAAATCGGTCTATCTTTCTGTTTGCTCAGGCTAATCTTCAGAATACCTTAACATATGTTAAACGGTCATACCGTTTCACTGAAAGAAAGAAAAATATTATGGAGAAACACAGACTACATTATATCCTGGATTTACACGGGAAAAATTATGTTTTGTGATTGTGTTTGTCCCTTACTCTATTTACATAAAATTAAATAACAATTCATGTAGTTCAAGCAGACGAAGCCACGTGTGGATCACTAGCCACGTGTAGATCACTAGCCACATATTGTAAGAATATATTTCAAATCAAAACTTTTATTATCAGTCAAGTAAATTGTTTATTAAAATTTAATTAACTATAACATTTAAATCTCCCTTAAATACATAAAAGCTACCGTTGTGAATGCTCAACCATCCAACCCTTCAATGACAAAGCAAATTCTAGAGGAAACCAATTTCGCCGCTCACTTCTTTATGCAAAGTGCGAGGGGCTCGATATTCTATTAAGATAACGCGCTTTCTCCTACATTATGCGCTCTGCCATATTTCCGACATATTTTCTTGGCATCTGTCAACGTGAGATACGATTTTTAAGAGTTTATAGCTGATGAAAATGTTTAGAAGTGACTTGAAGGGGTTTTTTTTCTATAAAATATATATTTTTTCACAATTTTAAAACTTGTTTCCTCACGTGGTATAGGGGCACAAGCGTTTCACTGTAGATGCGACAAGGTAGGGGTTCGATTCCTACTCATGGAAATTAAATATCTAATATTTTAATTTTTCACTCTGACAAGAAAACAAAGACCAGGGTTAAGTTGCGCCATTCAACACGCATTGAGTTAGTCTCAAATTAGTGAGTCATGAGGAATGGAGCGGAGTGTCTTAACACTACGTTCCCAAGTTTCCTCTACGTACCCTGCCATGTGATTTGAAAATTACCCAAGCGAGCTTATCTTTTGCAAGTCAATTGCATCCCTCAAATAGAATTCGAACACGATCATAAATCAATTTAAAATTTCAAATCAAATTGGAAAATATATTGGACAAAGATATACATTCGTTCGATCGCTTAAAATATATATATTTCTCATACATAATCAGGTATCGAGTGTACTCGTAAGCAAGACGTGTTCACAAACGCATTACTCTATATTGCGACAAATTGAACGGGAAGCGGTTAGATGAAAGCGCTGACATCATAATCTCGAAGCTCATAACATTTTTATGAAGATTCTTCATAAAATTGGTACTTTCTTTAAAGTTTTCTTAGAATACAAGCATGTATTTGTTGAGTGGCGGAAATAACCAGCGCACTCTGGCTTACAAGATTTGCAGAAATATAAATAAGTAATACCCCAACTTTGAATTGAATCCACAAATATTATAGCATTATTGGGCATGTCGAGGCGCATGGGCACAAGTGTGGAACTGTAAATGCGAGGTAAAGCGCGGCGTTGAGTTCCGCCACTCAAGATGCGATTATTTCTAAATTGGGCGCAAAATGGGGGACTGAAATGTATTAAACAAAGGTTCATTAAGTTCTTAAGTTGTCTCTACCAACTCTACTACGTGTGAGATACAGCGAAAAGCTGAATAAAAATAACAAAAATACAACTTTCTCATTTATCGGAATCAGGAGAATGAGAAAAATTAATTCCCCTCAATGGAAAACGAACCCAGAACCTTATCGCTAACAGCCAAAAGCCACAAATTGTACTTTTTTTTACCTAAAGTACCTAAAGTATAAGCCTATAACTTAGTCTAAAAACCGGTCGGTAACAAAAGCGAAGTGAACGGTAACGTTCATAAATTAGATTGTAGTTCGTGTAGTGATTTTCGCGTTAGTACCACGTATGGGGATTCATCTCATATTAAAAATTAGTTCCGCCGATTCTAAACGAAAGGAGGTCAGAATGTTGCGCAAAGTTATGTATGTATGTATATGTACGTTATAATATTTTGTATTTAGTATCTTTTTTTTGGGTTCACGCTGTATCATGCACTTAGTATATAATATATTGAAGCTCACTCTCTTGCGTGGGACTGTAGATGAAGGTCTTTGGGTTCGAATCCCACTCGAGGGCATGGAATATTTCATATTTTTATTTTGAGGTCTGTCGTGGCGCAGCGGCACAAGTGTGTGACTGTAACTGACAGGTTCTGGGTTTGATCCCCACTCGAGGAAATGAAATATTTAATATTTTCAATTTAAATATTTGATGTTTCATTTCGTCGCTCTGGTAATAAGGCAAAGTGCGGCGTTGAGTTCCGCCACACAACACGCAATGCCTCAAATTCCGCAGAAAGTGGGGAACGAAAGTGGAACGGAGTGTCTGAACACTAGGTTCCCGGGTTCCCTCTGCCTACCTTGCCTTTTGTGGGATACAGCGTGAAACTTCATTACCTCGCTCTGGCAACGAGGTGTGGAAACCAAAACGTGGTTTATTCAATTAGACCATTATAAGTACTTTTGTATTGTCAAGTTACATGGAAATGTCTGTAATGTCAATTCTACAGGAAGGTACTATCGGTGTGGAATGCTAGTCTACAGAGAAGAGTCGGCAACAAACTCAATAACTGCTCTTTTAAAAAAAAAATTACAATAAATGGTATAACCATAATTAGCTTCCCGAGTGAGTATCAACATCATTTCACCCCACGCACTCTTGTTATTATTGAGTAATAAGCTTTGCCTAATAATATATTTTTAACTTTTACTTTAAATTATAGTGTAAAATCACCTGTGAAATTTTATTATACATATGTCTAATTAATTCTATAAAAGAATATCTATTTGAAGTCGAAAACTGGGAGTTACTTCAAATAAATGTAAATATTTTATATATTTCTCAGAGATTCCCGAGTTCCTATGCTGTAAATGTTCTCAAAAAGCTTTTTTTATTAAGAATATAAATTCGACATCTGAAGCATAGCTCCAATTCATTAAAGTTTCCAATTTCATGCAGTTTATCCTGCAACATGTGATAGACAGCATGAAGCTGAAAAAAAATGGTTTTGTCTTACCACGAAATCGAATCAACTGTTTTCGACATTGCCAGTCAAATAAATTATCACTGTGATACTATGGCTACATTTCTCTAATATATATTTTTAAATCCAGCTTTACTTATAATAGTTAAAACTAGTTTGACCGATCACGTCTATTCTAAACGGCATATGTTTCTGTTTCCGCGGACTTAGCTGAGGCAAGGTTAATGCACTATATGTTGCAGTATAATATAGTAAATATCTTTATTAATTTCGTAAAGCTTCTTTGATATAATAAGATTATAGAGTATCGCCATTATTACTAACTTCGTAAAACTTTGTAGTAGTCCCCATGTTCACGGGTCACGGATTTCAGCAAAGTGTTCGAAACGTCGGATTTCCGAAAATGTCTCTCTCGTGTTTACAATCGCACGGTTTTGCCACTGCGCAACGACGGCCCTAAAATAAATGGGTTATCCAAAAAAAAATTAAGTCAAACAAGTTGGCGAGTGAAACGAGCAGGGGGCGGAGCCCCCTAGTATTTAATATTTAAATAATAGTATTTAATATTTTGATAATATATTGGCGGAAAGTGGGGAACGGAGGTGGAACGGGGTCTTAACATTAGGTTCCCAAGTTCCCTCTGCCTATCCTGCCATGTGCGTGATATAGCGTGAACCTGAGTGAGTGAGTGAGTGAAACTCAAACAAAATGATATATGTATATATATATATATATATATATATATATATATATATATATATATATATATATATATATATATATATATATATATATATATATATATATATATATATAATGGTTCTCTATAAACATATTGTGACAGAATATTTTTGTTTCAGGTAAGCTCGTACAATTAATTTGCGTCGGACCTCAC